>BMAO01026609.1:0-58692 GCA_019973975.1 Trichonephila clavata
CTGAATCAATTTAAAAATGAAAAAAATTTATTTCACTAAATTTGTTGACGGAGTGAGTGAGCGAATGTTAACAACGAACTCTTGAACTGCTCAAGGGCGTTTGGCCACGAACCTCGTAATTTTGAACCATGGTTAAGTGACGAGGACGATATCTGAGCTGGCATCCCTTCTCCTGCCTTCCACACCACACCAACTGGTGGACGTCTTAACCTCGACATATTTAACGTGCATCGGCCCCCTCTGCATTGAGGATTTTCAGCGGTATTAGACCAGTATTTTATGACTCGAGTCCGTTACCTTGACCACCAGGTTACCGCGGCCACCTAAATTTGTTGAAGACTATACAACTGCTATAAAAACTATATATTTCCCTTTTAATCGCAAGTGGGTCGAAACCATTTACTGAAGAAGAATATTAGTGAGTGCTTAATTAAAGTGAAGGAATAACCGTATTTACTCGAATTTAAGCCGCACTTTTTCCCAATGTTAATGCTACAGAAATGGGTGCGGCTTAGAATCGAAGGGAAAGAAATTTGTTGGATGGGGTATTTAGAGAGATTATGAGTTCCCGTAATTAAAAATTGGTAATACTGATAAAATAACAGATAATTCACGTGTTATTAGTTCTCCTTTTAAATTTATTTTAATTGCGTAAAATTTGATATCGATAAACCATTTTACATTATTTTTCATTCTTCACAATAACCTTTTGAGAATTTGGGGTGCTGCTTAGAACAGATGGCGGATTAGATTCGAAATATAAAAGCGGTATAATGTCCAGCACAAGTAAAAAAAAATTTTAAAGTGTAATTTTAAGTTGAAATTCTGTAACCAGCAGAGATGATGAAATAGTGGAGAATTATAGTCATGTATTATGCATAATACATGTTTTTGATGGACTTTTAGAAATCTTGATGAAGTGTAAGTTATCCTTGTAAAAGTTGTTTCGTGTCTTGGACATGTTTTAAAATAGTCAGTATAATTGAAACTTTATTCGAGCTTGTAGATTTTGGCATCGTCGATTTGCTTCATTTCTAAAAGGCTTAGAATGGTAATTTATCGATCAACCATATTACAGGAAAGTTCAATGGATTTTGACCAATAGGGTTAAAACGATTTTTAAATTGCTGGATTAAATCATTATTTCTTGGAAACAAGAAAAACAATTATGAAAGTGTAAAAGATGATTAAATAATGATGAAAGTGAATTGAAAGATGAACATTGGGTAAAGCACTTATCTTTCTCAGTTGATATACTAGTCTACTTAACTTAAGCTTCAAGGCAAAATTTATTTGCTACGATGCTATTTGATAATATTAACGCTTTCGAACAAAAATTATTACTGACAAATTATTACAAATAGAAAGAGAAAACTTGTCTCAGTTCAAAGTTTTTTTAAAAAAAAATCTATTGATTAAATCATTTAAATTAAAATTTACAGAATATTAAATTAAATTATTAGAAATGGAATTCGCGCGCGATCAAATATCTGATTTTAAAAATTTTGAATTACAATTTCGTTTTTTAATTTCACCTCTATGTATCGATATTGTAATTGTTGATGAAAAGTTACAAATGGCATTAATTGAAATCTATTTTGATTCTCTGCGAAGCAAAAAGTTTCGAAGAAATAAGTCTAGATATTTATATATCTTCATCTGTAGATCACGGTTTCTTAAATGTTATCATTATTACGCGTATAATGGCTATGTTCGGAAGCAATCATTTTCTTTAATGAAAAGTAACGAAAATTCTCAGAACAGTCGAGATTAAATGAAAAACATTTATCATCATTTCTTAAAAATTATATCAACTCAATATGTTGAACAAATTTTGATGAATTGCTTTGAGAAAGAAAAAAAAAAACGACGTCAAATATCTTCTAAGATTAACATTACATTCATTCTATTTCGTAAAATAACTTTTTTTTTATAAAACAATATAAAATATTTATAGTTTAAAAATAAATATATAATCATCCTAAAAATCTTGTTTTATTAATTTTTTGAACATGAAAACATGGGCCCTCAACTTAATGTAAAATAGCTCATGTGGCCCGTGATATCAAATGAGTTTGACATGCCTGCTCTAAGGCCACCCTTGCGATTTTTGCTTACACGTTTGGGTGCCCGCCCTCAAAGCTTGGGGCCCCGTATCATTGATACGCGGTAACTATGCCCTTGATTGGAAATAGCATTAATTGTAAAACAAGAAATGGAATGCTGTTAAAAAAGGACTGACAAAAAAGTGCTCTAGTTAATATTTTCTAAGAAAAATGACATTTTCTTTTTAAAGATTCAAATCGAAACTTTATTTCCATAATAAGCATCCTTCTATGACAATTTCAAATACAATTTGTATCTAAGAGATATGAGCAGAAAGAAACTTTTTAAAATTTCGCATATTTCTATCAAACAAAGAGAATTAGATCGATAAATAAATAAAGGTAACAAAGATAAATAAAACAAATATATCCCTAAAACTCGAAGAAAAAAAAATACCGTTTCTAAATTTCAAATAAAGATCTACCAAATTCTTCGTCGAAAAATTAAAACCCCCACCCATATTTCGTTTCCCTTCTTATTCTTATGGGCATTGTTTATGATACCTAAGACAATGTAGACGTATTTGTCAAGAGACAATTGAACGTTTTTTTCCTAAAAATCCGGAGCCTTATAACGATGATTTTATAGAAAAGTTGAAATTAATTACATGATTTCTAAACTACAATACCAATTCCACAAAAAGGGATAAATGTCATCCGAAACTAGGAAACAGTAAATTCTACAATAGAATTACCTCAAAAATGTTGTACTCAAAGGCCTACCCTGAAATACAATAATTCATGTGACAAAATATCAAGTGCAATACACTCAATTATTTTCCATATGAATGGGAAAAACTCACATAATAATTATACCCAAATTAAGCAAATATATCCTATGTTTTCCGACAAATCTAGACTGATTAGCCTCATCATTTCTGCAGAAAAATGTATATTTGAGTCGATTCCAGAACTATATATACTTAGAAGTGCAATGCACATTTTGATACCTATCCACTAGCACGGCTTTAAAAAAAAAAAATGTCTCCGCACCCAATTTTGTGCGGCAGTGACAGAACCTTATTCAAACGTTGAAACTATTTGTAGAAAACTCTTTCCCATTCTTTCCTCACCCCCCTCCCCGTTTGCTGACACGTTTTTCCTCTCTTCGATCTGGTTCTTCAAGAGCGCATGCGCTCTCATACCGACTACATCTGTCAATCATTTCTAAACCACACCCTGTTTCTATAGTAACGATAGGTTTCCAGAAAACAAAAGTTATCTTTATGACGTCATCCGAGTTGCAAACAACGCCATCTGTTGGATAAAGCAGATTTGTAAAATTTCGAAGACGCTCGATTGATGGGTTGCTTAGGTCATTTGGAATATTGAACAGCAAAAGTTATTATCCACTTTAATCTCTTAAGGGTCATTTTTTAATACTAAAATGCTTTTAAAAAAGGCACAATTTTCATTGTTTATAACTAAACACCTTAATTCCAGTCTTCATAAAAAGGAAGAAAGAAAATGCCGGAAGAAAAACATTTTAATTTTATAAGCAACCTACATGACCTTTTCAAAGTAATAGCACTAAATAATACACCATAAGAATTAAAAATAAGTGCAAATCTAAGTCAGAAAAAAATATATCACTGCCCGTACAGCGTACGAGCAAACCAGTTGCGGTCAGTTTTCGGTAGCCCGTACGCTGCACGGGCAAACCGCTTAAGGGGTTAAAACCCTTTTTTTAGTTTAATAAATATAAAGTATTTCATACTCAGAAAAAGCGCTCTAAAACATTTATTATTATTGATTATTGCTTGAAACCATGAAATCATAATCAATCCAACATTCCCTAGTGGTGACATCTACCGGGAGAAAATTTAAAAGCAATTCTTCCATTAACTTTTGTATGTTCTGAATATGTTAGTACATGTAAGAAAATACTTTACAAGTATTTACATTGGAATTGTTCAGGAATCAGAATAATGTTATTGTAACTCAAATGCTGTGTTCGTCATTTGATCTTGTTTTAAAAAGTACAAGTTCAATCACCAAAGCCTTCACGCTACTTAGGGCAAAATTAAAATCAATTAATTGGTTATTAATTTTTGAGTATGAAACATTCAAAATAATTTTTAGAATCATAAAACGAATACAAAAATAAAGTGAAACTATCAGGAGACTAAAAAACTAGTCTTTACAGAAATTAGCATGATATAACCTGGCAACTTTAAACAGACATGCTTCGTATAATAAAAACAACAATCAGCTGTCGCTGGTTGCAGATCAATGATAACTTGCTGATAGTTCCTAATTGTCAAGTTTCAATTAATTTAAAGAAATTTTGCAGTAAGATGGATATTGGTCCTGAAGGAAAAAAGGATCTCGGCGGTAATATTTATTTGCTTTCTTTCCTATTTTATTTTTCATCTTCTTAGATAGTGCAAAATATAATTATATAATCATTTCGTCATTGCTTGCTTTTATTTTTATAGCTATGAGAGTCCCGTATGAACCCGAATTGGAAAGAGATTTTTCTGTCAAACATCCAATTAAACTTTTTGATGTATGGTTCAATGATGCTCGAAAAACTGAAGGTATACGTGAAGCAAATGCTATGGCTGTTGCAACTGCTGACAAGTAAGATTTTAAATAGCTGTAACATGCAGTTTCTTAAAGAAAAATCCAGTTGAATAATAAGAATGAAGAAAAATTATATGAACTTATACTCCTTTTAAATAAATGTTTAAGCGTTATATTTTCCCACTTAAATCTATTTGTTTAATTAAATTTTTATGTGTTTTCATTGCTCTAATTTATGTTTCTTTTCAATGGTTTTTAAACTTTAAAAATCAAATTGATTAAATAAAAACTCTGCTAAAATTCTCTGACTCCATTTAATATTTCTAATTAGTTATTGGTAATCAAGAATGTAATATAAATATAACTACTAAAAAGAAAAGTCTTATGATTTATTAATTGTGATTAATAAAATTCCACATATTCAATAATTGAATTTTATTTTTGTATGAAAAAAAATTTAAGGAACAATGAAAACATTTTATAAAAATGGTAAGGTTGTTTCAAAAAGAATAATTAACTTAATAAGTATTTTTTTCTGTTTGTTAATATTTTTAATTGCTACTATATACTTACAGAAATTATAATAAAAGTAAAGCTTCATATTCTTATATAGGATTTGTATAATACAATATGCATTATTTAGCTGACATTTTCATTAAAAATTCAAATATATTGTTTGATCACATAGAAGAATTTTAAAATAAAAATAATTTTTTTAAAGTAAATTTTATCTTAAAAATTTCTAAAAAAAATTTTCAGTAATTATTTCACAAATGTTTATTAATTTTAGGAATGGAAAGCCTTCAGTACGTTATGTACTGCTGAAATACTATAGCAATGAAGGTTTTACTTTCTTTACTAATTATAACAGTCGAAAGGGAAAAGAAATTGTAAGTTTAATCATTTAGCTTATAACTTATTTTTATATATATTTATATTTCTAATTCATACATTTCATCTTCAATAACTCAATCTGTAGTCTGTATTATAAACCTGTGTAAAAAAAATGTACATTAGCTTGTTTGTGTGAGTACATGGAAATTTTTATTCTTTTGGGCTGTAAAAATTCTTCTTGTAGATGTTTTTATTTAGCTAGAATTACAAAGAAATCAGTTTGTTCAAATTAAAATTCTTAAAATTTGTTAAATTTAAGGGGGTTGGGGAGATGGAACTTAAAATTAAATAGATATATTTTAACTGCTATTTTTTTTAATAATGAAATTGCACTTTGTTTTTAAATATTTGTAAGATATTTTTCCTTTTTTTGTTATAGAAGTTTTCAAGTTTTTAACCACATTTTTTATCCAGTGCAGTCCTGATAATTGTTTTAATATTTTTATTACACTTGAAACTATTTTTAATTTTTAAAATAATTTTCCAAAAGCAATTCTTGCTTGTTTCTTTGTTTTTAAATAATTTCTAGGTACAGAAGTGTGTTCAGTTTCTACATAACATAAAATTGGTAAATTTTTTTATTTCAAAAATTCTAATATGTAAATTTATTTTTAAAAAAGTTAAAAGTTTTGCCCCTTGAAGCTCTGTTTTTAAAAAATAATCCTTTCATTTAAATGAATAATAATCTAGATGTTTATGCTCAGAATTGCCCAACAAGAGTATCATCGGAAAGTAATCTAAAACTCGGATAAGATTAATTTTTTTAAAAAAAAAATCAGACTTTTTAAAGTTTATTTATCTACAATATCTTTTAAAGTTTTATTTATCTTATTTCATGATTGAAAAGAAAATTTACAGACATATCAAAAATATCTATGCAAGGTGTTTTTTAATATCGTTTTATACATATATACTTATAATTATATTCCTGACAAAAGCTGTTTTCTCAAAATGTATCCATGACAATAGGTGTCATATCCACGTCAGTGCACATTAAAAACATAAGTTTTTAATACATTTTCTGTGACAAAAGTTTTAAAAAAAAAATAAGTTACTTTTCTCACATAAATGAAATTTTTTTTTCTATTTCTTTCTTTACAGCATTTAGTTATTTATGTATATTCAAAGTTGAGTGTAGCATATCTTCTTTGAATATTTGATTAAAACGTATATAAATAATTATTCTCTAAAAGAATTATTTGGGGAAAAAATTTGACAAAAAGATACTTTTTTTTCTAAAGTGTTGAATAAGTGACTTATTTTCAAAAAATTCTTATATTAAAAGTCTAGATTTTCTGTTAAAATTTCATGTCTGTGTATAAGGTTGGCTCCTGTCAAAAGCATGAACTTGGAAGTTTTATTGTATTCAAATTATTTGTAAAGATATTGCAAAATAAATGAAATACCATAAGCTTTGTTAAAAGTTCTTGTTAATTTTCAAGTTCCATAACTGCAAAAGCAATGTACATTTTTTTTTTCATTATTAAACCAGATCATTTGGATAATCATTAAAATAATTATTCAGTTTCATAACATTTCAAATGAAAGATTTTGATTTTACAAATTTTGTTTTGTTTGAGTTATGATTTTCAAAAAGTCATCTTTCTCGTATAAATTTCGGAAACTAGAAAATGTATTTAAAATTAGTTCTTGCTTTTTCTATTTGTATTACATAGAATTAAATATTTGCAATTGTTTTCTGTTCTGGATATAAAGTCAATTTTAAAAAGCTAGATATTGCATATACTTTAACAAAAATGTTATTCAAGTTTTGATATTTTGATTGAAGTTTTCATTTACAGTAGAATAATCTGTACCATAATTGAAAATTTTAATTCTATCAAGCCATTAAGTAAAACGAATTGAATCTTTTATTAAAACTTTGAGCATTTTGAAATAAAAAAGGAAGCTTCATTTAGTTTCTGAAAACTTAATTTGTATTATACTTAACAAAATTATCCCCATCCCTTTGACAGTTAGTTCTTCTATCTTGTAATAATATTTGATTTAGTTTGTTTCTACAATTCTTATTGTTTTAAAGTAATTTAAGGTCTCATTTTCCCTAAGTATATTTGTTTCTAATTATTATGTAGGTATTTAATGCTCAGTTATTTGATTGCTGGTATGTTTTTGATATTGTTAGGAAAATTTTAAATTCTTAATATTTGGGTAGTTTTGCTAACCATAACATTGGTCTGAATGGTGTCAAGTTGCAATTTTTCTTTACATTCATTTCTGATGCATATGTATTGGCCATTTCATATTTGACATGCACAGTGTAAAGTAATTTCTGTTTATTTACAAATTCTAATCTATTATCTATGGTAATTATCAATCGTTTAATAATGTTCAACTTATTTTTCCAAATTATAGCAATTTTCATATTATAGATTTTTTACTATTATCTTTTGTGGCATGTATTTTCTGATGTGTGTTTTTAATTGTTTTCAAATTTTTTATATTTCAATGATAATTTATAATTAAAATCTGAAATTTTTATTTACTTTTTCAAGACTGCAAACCCTCAAGTTTCTCTTCTGTTCTATTGGGAACCATTATGTCGACAAGTAAGTAAGTTAATAAAAATTTTATTAACTTATTCAAAATTATCAACTTATTATTCAACTTATCAACTTTACTTTAACTAACACTTTACTTACAACTAACAATTTTATCAACTTATTATTCAAAAAATATATCTGTGATAACTTAAAGTAATATTTATTTAAAAGTAGAATCTTATTTTAAAAAATCTAATTCATAAATCCAAATTCCCTATTTCAAAACACATCTCATTTCATCTTTTTCTGAAAGATTAAAACATTATTTTGCCAGATTTATTAGTAATTTCTCATTAACCCTTTGAAGCACGGAAAAATAAATTCACTGAATTTTTCAAAATAAAATTAATAAATGCAATGTATAGAACCTAAGAACAGAGAAAATACCTTTAAAAAAAATTACAGTACATCCCCCCCCCCCCCGAGGGGGTAGGTGGTTTCACAGAAGTACCACCACGCACTTACGACATAATTCTCGGATGAACAATATGTGATTTGCATCAGATTTGTAAGAATATTCTTTATATATTTTGTAATAAATTTACTAAAATATGCAATATTAAGTATTAGAGTTACTTTTTAATTATTAAAACATGCAATAATACTGAAATAATAAACCCCCTCCCCCAAAGCAATGGCAAAAACCCCATAAATTATTAGCTATTTCACTGCCTGAGTCAAAGAGAAAAAAAAGGGGGTGATATCTTTTATGCGTGTGTGCTATATGTCAGAGAAAAAAATGACAGTTTTCATGTGTTCTAGGTGCATGGTGGTTGCAGTCTGAAACCACCTGAAAAAATTCTGAATATGAGGCACTTCTTTTCATAATTTATCATACTAAAAATTAGTTATGCTATGAACAGCATATGCAGCAAAAATGTACATAACTTTCTTTGAATTTTTGTCCCTTTGTATTTGCTAAAAAAATCTTTTTCGAAAGTTTTTAAAAAAAGACTTTTAAAAAATGCATTTTTCTCACAGAAAGAGTTTTTCTCACATGCTGACATCTATTGTCTTTTATGAGAGTTAAAAGATATCTTTAGAACCATTGGTTTCATTCAAATACCACTGCGCATTTAGAGGTATTTTTTAGAAAATGGTGGTTTCAGAGACATACCACCATGCATTAAAGGGTTATACCTTAAATTTTGGATAGATTTATTGGTGATTCCTAGCAAACGAATATCATAGTAGCTTACATGTACCTGAATAAGCAGTTTAAACTTTTCCCTAAACACTGATGCAATTTCTAAAAATAATTTATATTTCTCTTCACTTGAACATGTGATAATGTTTTTTATTTTATGTTTTCCCCTGTCTTGTATTTTGGTGCTTGAGCAAAGAGCACATTCAAAATAAATTTTGTGATGTTAAAATTAAATAAACAATGATGTATAACCAATATCAAGAAGCTTTTTTTATTGCCATGACTACAACTCACAAATTGAATACCATCACATTGATACATTACATATGTATAGTGATATTTTGAAAAAATAATAATATATATATCATAAAATCTGGCATATAATGCGCACTTTTAGCACAAAAAATAGGATCGAAATTTACGGGTGCATGTTATATGCCAGGTATAAAAATGATAACTTTGAAAATAAAAAACGATGAGCAGAGAAAAGAATTAGACTTCTACATAGATCAAAATATTGTTTATTTAAAAGAAATTACATTCATTTTGAACTTAAAGTGTTGTAGTCCTAGAAGTAAACTATTTTTTTTTCTAAAGCTTAGAAAATAATACCTCGGATAAATGACTTCAAGACACAAGAGCATTATATACGTATATTTCAAGTTTCTTCTTAAAAAAGGGGGTGCACATTATACAGCAAATATACCTAAATATTAAAAATTACAGCTTGAAAGTATAGGTGCGCTGTATATGCCAGATTTTATGGTACATATGTTTCTGTTTTCCTTGATAGATTTCAAAATATACAAAAAATATTATTATGTTATGTAAATGACAAATTTCTGCTATAGGTTCGAATAGAAGGCTCTGTAGTCAAAATCAGCCAAAAGGAATCAGAGGATTATTTTCATTCTAGACCAAGAAGCAGTCAGTTATCAGCTGTAGTTAGCCAGCAGAGTGAGATTATCGAAAGCAAGGAAGTTAGTTGAAATTCTATTTAAATTGAATTTGTTTCATGCAATATTTCATAGGTTTCATAAAATACACTCTATACCAAAAAAAACACACACAAAAAAAATGACGCACCAAAAAAGAGTTGCTTGATTGTAAGGAAATTTCGTATGCAAAGGCATTTGTACCGAACATGCAAATGATTAAAATTTAGCGACAAATGAATAATGGGGGCTACAGCTCATTGGAACTGCACACTCAGCAGGTGTCTATAAGAAACGATTCTCAATCTGAAGGTCAAAATTTATGTTGCATTGCGATTTAAGATACTTTTCAACAACTAAAAAAATACCTTGCCACAGGATTTGAGCTCATTATGAGCAACAGTCAGAGATTGAAAGAGGCAGGTTGGGCAAATCGGAAAATCACTCATCATATGGGTCAAAGCGATGCGACCATTAGAAGATGCTGGCAAGAATGGGTGGACAGTGGCAGATTTCAGCATCAGGACTGTAGCAGTCGACCCAGGGCCTCAGCAGATCGGGAGGGCAGATTGTTTGTCTGATCATCTGCCACAGCACCTGATTTATCGTTATCAACCATCAAGCATGTGACCTGCACACAAGTGTCCACCATGACCATTCACAGACGGCTGGTAGAGCGAAACTTACGCTCATACCTACCGCTACACTACCTGCCACTCATGCCTGCACACTATTGAGCCAGATTACAGTGGTGCTTGGCTCGATCAGATTGAAATCAGGCTGACTGGGGACGTATATTGTTTAGCGATGAATCCCGCTCCCAGCTGTGTCCTGACAATCTCAAAGGCGTGTCTGGAGACGCCCAGGGCAGCGTGCCAATCCTGCTTTCACTGTTGCATGCCGCACAGGCCCTAACCAGGAGTTACGGTCTGGGTTGCCATTACTTTAGACTGCCAGACCCCTTTGGTCATCATTAGAGGCACACATACAGCACAGCTGTACGTTGATGACATTCTGAGAACCATTCCTTTTGCAGTACCTTGGCCTTATGTTTCAGCAAGAAATTGCCAGACCACATATGGCACATGTTGCTATGAACTGTCTTACAGTTAGTCAAGCACTTCCTTGGCCATCCAGATCTCTTTCCAATCGAGCAGGTCTGGGATATGATGGAAAGGTGTTTGTATCTACCAGGGAATGTGAATGGCCTGTCCCAACAATTGGAGCAAATTTGGCAAGAAATACTGCAGGAGACCATTAGGGTGCTTTATCACTCTATGCCACGTTGTGTGGCAGCTTGTGAACTCATTACTTTATAACTATGCAACTCTAAAATATAAATCATTCAATTTTTCTAAAATTTTAATCATTTTCTATTTTGTACATAATCTTCCTCTACCTACCAATTTTTGTCTCTATCGGACAACGTGTTCTTGGTGCATCATTGTTTTTTTTATAGAGTGTATTTGGAGAGAAAATTATAAAAATGTATGTGTATACATTGCTTATTCTTGGTAAGTTGAAAAATTTTTATTTATTAAAATACAGAAATGTTTTTACTGTTAGTATTAAAAAACATTTATCAGTTTTTTAATGTATTCTGAATTATTAGTGTATAGAAAGTTAGTTTTAATTTCATATAAATAAACCAATGAAAGTGGCATAGCTCCCAATGGACTAGGCAGTGCTGTGCACCGGAACCCTCAATATTGGGGGGGGGGAGGCCTAGGACCCTGATCACCAAGCAAGCCAGATTTGTGATATCTCTCCCAAATTTAAGATATAAATGTTGAAGGCTGCAAAAAAAAAAAAAAAAAATAACTACAATCATCGCAATTGAGTTGAAAGTAATTTCGAACTTGTAGGAAATTTCCCTAAATTCTTTTGAAATGTTAACATTATTTAAATTTTTTCATGTTTCTATAAACTGCTACTTGAAAAAAAAATTCAAGTTCCTTGAAAAATCTTACCATACTTATTAATACAACTTAAAAAACCTACACAAAAAGCAATGCCTTCCTAGTTATATTCTATTTTTTTACAATATGATTCATAATAAGCTAGTTTCCTGTTTCAATATTTTGCAGTCCTCTCACGTCTGCACTAGACTAATGTAATTTTGTCTCCCTCCTATGCTCTTTAGCAGAGGTGTTTTTTAAAAATAATTATAATATTGTATTGTATTTTCTTGTGCATACATATTTTTTGTATCATTTCCTGTCTATCTTGGTGGACCATTTTGTAGCTCTAAGTTCTCTGGTGGGCGAGTTCGATCCTCCCAAAAAATAAATAGCTAGGGATTCCCCAATGATGTTTTGTAGCATAGCATTTTGTTTCTCAGTAGCAAGTACTTGAGCATATACAAATTGTATTGCATAAATAATAAAACTAAAATTATGGATAAAAAAAGAAACCCAATGATGTGTTTAAGTGCAAACAACACCAAGAAAGAGAAGATAGTAAATAAAAACTGTAGTTTTGTATATTTAAAATATTCATTTATTTTTACTTGATAAAATCCAACTAAGGTAGGGTCCTCATTTTCCCCCCTCCACCAAGGCCTTTGGATACCTAGCTACGCCACTGCCAATGAAGATTTATAATTGTCTCTTCAACTGAGGACATTTTTTAAAAAAATAATTTCTAAACCCTACAATTTAAAGCATTGTTTCTGTTTTGAAAAATTTTAAATTATCCTGGTCTAAAGAAAAGTTTTTCATCTTATTTATTTTTGAATATCGTGGGAGTTCATTTATTTTAATAATACCACAAGACCAACACATTATTGGAATAGTGTTATTTCTTGGTTTGCTACTTCAGTTAGTTTATAATTTAATTCAATTTTTTAAGGTTTTGATTTCTAAAAGAGAAGAATTGGAACAAAAGTATGCTGATGAATCAGTAGTCATTTCTAAACCTGATTGTTGGTAAGTATATATATATATTTAGTTTTTGAAGTAATGAAACTTTGTGTTCAGATTTTAGGTATTTAACATATGTGTTTTATCAAAATACTAAAAAAAAAAATGCAGTGTAATTTTTGCACAAGAGCTATTTCAAAATATATCAAACTTTATGTTTAGATTAAGAATAAATATCTTGCTATTTTTTTCTGAAGTTATAATCTTTTTTTTAAAAAATGACCACATTACTATCTATTTCAAATGGATGAAAATTGGTTGTTTTGAAATTAAAAATAGTTTTCATTTTATCTCGTTAGTTTCCTAAAATTTGTATAAAAACGTTGTACAATTTTTTTTTTCTAAATTCATTATATTTATCAATCTTTTTTAATAATTTTCATTAAAAAAAGGTTAGAAATAATTAAAAATATTTGTATAAAAAAATTAAGTTGGTATTTGAGTTAATTCAAGAACCAAATCAGTCAAATAAAAGAAAAAAACTTGTGGTAACATTTAATTGATTTTAAAAACGTGTGTAATCTTTAATGGTGTATTAAAAAGTTTTATATACCAAATTGTGTTATAAATTCTGTAAATATTTCTATTAATTTCAATATAGTTATCTAAATTTTAATTTAGGGGTGGATATTTGGTTGTACCTGATACAATTGAATTTTGGTGTGGTCGCAGTGATCGATTGCATGATCGGATAAGGTTTAGGAAGCCTTTACCTCAAGAAGCTCCAGATGAAAAAGTAACTCATACTGGTTTAGATGGATGGCTGTATGAATATTTATCACCTTAAGTTGTTTTTAAAATATATAGAGATATTATATAATTTTTTTTCAAAAAAAACTTTCTTGAAATTCTATATATGTTTTCTTAAATTGTTATATAATTTAAAGTAATCTTGATTGTTACTACAGTTATGATTAAATTTTGGTCATTGTTCATTTGTTATTTTTGCTGTTTAAATTTTATTGGTTTTAAATGTATTTTATCACATTATTTTTGTAAAAATAGTCAAAATATGTTTTATTCCAGCAAATATTTCTTATCTAACATTTACATTTTATTAATTATTAATGTGTATTAGGAGAAATATTAATAGTACAAAATAAATAGTTATAATCCAAAATAAAATTGCCGTTTCCCTCCATGACAGTTATAATAGAATGTATTAGGTGCTGCATTCATGCTGTGATGATTGTCATGCTTATTTTTGTGATAGGTTCTTGCTACACATTTTTGTAATTGATGTACTAGCTATTCATATGTATGAATGTTGCATTGATCTATCAATTCCTTTGTGCACATTGCAATTTAGCTATTCTTTGTTAGAGCTACCGTAATTTCGCGCGTATAGTCCGCGGACTATCTGTGTTTAAAATGCGAATTTTTGAAGCTGCGGACTATCCACTAGTGAGGATAATACGCTGGTTGTTCACGGTTAAAATCGTTGAAATTTAAAAAACACGCTGTCGTGAACTGCCGATGATTGGGATTTATAAAAGCCGGGATTGTTAGTGAAAGCGACGAAATCACTGACAAGTGAAGATAGTGATGCTGAAAATGAACTTTCGGACACTCTTCCCGAAAATATATTAGAACTGTTTAATTCTGATACCGATGAATCGGACTTTGAAGGTTTTCGTTTATGTAGTAGAATGTGTGATTAATTAATATATGATTAATTAGTTCGCACTGTTTTTTATTTGTATTTAGCGTTTTATTTCTGAAGGTATATTAGTAAGGAAGTACTTTTTTTCTATTTATACTTAGTTCTTTGTTTCTAAAATACATTAGTATTGCCGTATTAAAATAACGTAATTTCGGACGTATAGTCCGCGGACTATTCGGTGGTGCGGACTATCTGACGATTTTTGAAATTTTTTTTATATAAAATCGTGTCTGTGGACTATACGTGCGAAATTACGGTATATTAATAATGTACAAAAGTAAACAAATATAAAAAGAATTTTAAATTTTTATGAGATAAATGCTTATAAAGGTTGCATTGGAGTATTGTATATTTTTTATATTGTTTACCAATATCCAGTTGTCTTCCATAAATGAATGCAATTTTATATTTTAAATAATATTTTTTGTAAAATTATTGTAATACTATTTTAGTAGGTATTTTTGTGTTAATCCTAATACCTGATTCTATGGATGCACCCTTTTAATATTTTAAATGCATCATAATACAAATTACTTAAGGTACAATAATGCAATTGTTTCTGTGTTGGGTATTTATAATGGAGATTAGTATATGCATAAGGATGCATGTGTAGAGAGATAGATACCTGTTAATATTAGAAAGTGTAACTGTTAATTATTATTACTGAAATATAAAGACTACATATGTGTGAATATATATATATATATGAAATTATCAACTTCAGTGTGTAATTATTAAATTAAATTTGTTTGTTAGAAATTGTATACTTTTAGGAGGGAAAAAAATGTTAAATCGAAAATGCTATTCATAAACATTCCAAATGCATATTGTTTTAGACCAGAAAATCTAAAACAGAACTATATATTTCTTCTTGGTTTATTTCAATTTTGTGTTCATTTTGATCATATATTAAAAATATTGAAATTTTAAATCAAAGAAATTGATTTATGTAAAGGTAATTTTTAATGTTCATTCTACATTGTTGTATTTAAATTATATATTTCTCATTTTAAGTAAATTGTGTAAGATATACAGAATGCTATTTTTATCAAGCCGTTTTTTTTTTCCTGTGCTTCATAATTGTTATTAAAATAATTTTTTCTTGTTAAACTTTTAAATAAACATTTTATCCTTATTAAATAAACAAGTAATAATAAAGGGATTTTTAATAAGTTGTCTTTTTTATTGTTAACTCACTCTTTTCTTTCAAAAAATAGTATATATTGCTTTGTGCAATAAATTCCTGTTGTCTGTCAATGGAAAAATGTATTGTAAAATTCCAAACAAAAATAAAGATTTCTCTCTTGATTTACTCTCACGTGTATTACTATTTCGAACTTATTTATAAATTAGTTTTTAATAGCTTTTATTATGGATATTCTAATTTTTATTTAGTAATATAAACATTTAATAAATTTATTTTACTTAGTTTTTGCATTTTGTCTTTTATAGAATTGTCTAGATACCTTCAATAATACAGATTAATTATAAGTTTTTTAAAATTATTTTAGTTCAAAAAATCTATACTCTTTATAAGAATACTTTACAATGCGAATTCTAACCAATTGTGAAACATGAAAATCAAGTGTTTAAGAAATTTGCAACAATCCTCCAAAAAACTATTAGAAACATTAATTTCTGTAGAGTTAGATGTGACGTGAAATGATGTCATATCGCTAGCTTGTAGCGAAATCGTATAATAATTAAATTTTAAAAATACCTAAGGCGAATTTTGAAAAAAATCTCTTTATAGGTCATGATGCTTTTAACCAGTCTCTATGTGAAAAGTTTAATTTGGCTGAGTTGCTTAGTTTGGCCAAAACATATGCTCTTTCTTTTATTAATATAGATGATATTTTTGTGGGGGAAAATGACAGTAAGTTAAGTTTTGTATGTTGTCTAATTTTTTCCAGATTCTTGAGTGTTCAGTTTATAGAGGTTCTATTGTGAGTTTTACTATGTTGGGGACTGGGGGTATTTTTATTTTATACAAAAAAAAAAAAAAGAAGCCTAATGGATATCTATATATACTCATATTTACTAAGTATGGCTAATCTGAAAGTGGGGAACAAAGAGTACTAATTTATAAGCAGAATCTGATTTATAATCTTTATTTCAAATAATAGGATTAATTAAACATATACTGGGGGCATAAGAAAGTCCTTTTAACCTAAAAATACTTGTGAATGGAGAGAGCTACAGCTGTTGCTATTCTAAAAAGTTTGATATTTCCTGTTTAAAGTTATTTAATATTTTGCTTTGCAATAGTTTATTCACTTTGAATCTGGCAGGAAAATTGTAGTTAAGTTAGCTTATGGAATATTCTAAATGTAGTTACATTTTACGTTAAAAAAAGAAATGTATAATATTTTATATCTTTACAGAGTGTGTGTGCTCGTATATAATAGTTCTTTCATGTAAATAGTTTCATTAATTCATTGTTGTAAGTAGCCTCATTAATCCTGCATGTCAAAGATAAATAAAAGGAAGAATAATAGTTTCTTGAGTCACAACAGATATGCAAGTGAAGCTACAGCATAGTAAAATGACTGTGCCCGACTTAATGTGAAAACACGTTTCTAAATACATATAGAGGGTGTTTTTAAACTCTACGTCAAACATGTGCAAGAGGGAGAGGTTCATATCAGTTCTAGGAAAAAATTCCATATCTCTGGTTAAATGACGACTAATATATTTCTGAAAATGTGAAAAATTGACACCCTGCATCACATCATTAGGCACTGAGACCACAAATTTTAAAGTGGTTTTTTTTTTTTTTGTCTAACGTATCTTACATAGTTCTATGAATCACAGTCGCAAATCGGGCGATTCTTCCCGATTTGCGACTGCGAGTTTAGTTAAAATTAACTTTTTTTGTGAAAATGATGCCACCTAACATTGACTCTGTTAAAAAAAGAAAGAGTATTACATAATACCCTAGGCAAGTTATTCAAAAAATAACCCATTTAATTAAGATTTCAAAATGGTACAACACTTGTTTGAAATGCTTTAAATTTGACGTTCAACGATTCATCAGCAGATCCAACAAATTCACTGTTTTTCGGTTGTTGAAGGCGTACAGATGAAAGACCCAGAGGCGTTTTAAGCGGGTGGCAGGCCGCTCAGGGGCCCCAAGCTTGGTGGATTCCACTTATAAGTTCAACGTGCAAAAAAAAAAAAGATTTTGAACCGATATTGCAACCCCGATATTTTTGAGTCGTGTAGCAGCCCTAGCCATCTTTTTTTTTTTTTTTTTTTTGCCCAAATTTTATTTCAAGCAAATGAATGCTATTTAAATTAAACAAGTTCGTTTTCAGTTTACAGGCGTGCTTGACTACTCTCGGGACATTTTACAATGATCGAAGAAAAAAAAATCCGAACACCAAGTAAAAAATATTGTCGACTAACAAAACTTCGGCTATACAAATCGGTAATAGGCTATCTATACAAATGTATAGGTAGCACGTTAAATTGATTAAAGTTTCAAGATCGCAGGTTCATGCAAGCGAGAGTAGAGCAATTTCAAATGGGAAATAATGATACATTAAAAACTGGTATAACCGCCACAATTTTAAATGCAAACGTGCATGCCTCGTGTCGTACTGGTACAGGATATCAGTATGTGGGATGGAATTGCATGCTTGTTGTTCTTAGTCGGTCATTATAAGGTTGTTTAATTCTGGTTGTGGATGAAGCTGACATTGCGTTCAATGAAGTCCCATTCCTGCTCGATTGGAAAAAGATCTGGTGATCTAGCAGGCCAACTCAACACGTCGTCACTCTATAGAGCCTGTTGGATTACAACAGGGATGAGGCAGCACGATATCCTGTTGGGAAACACCCCTTGAATGATGTTTATAAATCGCAGTGCAACAGTTTGTATCGCCAGACTGGCGTACTAGTTTGCAGTCAGGGTGTGTGAATTAACCTCGAGAGTGCTCCATCAATCAAAGAAAATTGCACACTCCCGACCGTAACTGTTGGTGAAAGACCAGTGTAAGCTACACAAAAATTAAAGGAAATCTACAAAGACGATATTGAATAATTTAATTTTGACTATATGAATTGTGGATCAAGAAATAAAAGAAAACAAAGATATAATGAAAACCACCACTAGAAATTTATCGAGTTGCAAGAGAAATCCTAATGTAGAAATACTTTTGAAAATATTTTTAACAATACCGATATCGAATGCATCAGGCGAAACATCTTTTTCAGTTTTAAAACGTGTTAAAATAATTTAAGAAATACTATGGGAGAAAAGACAAATTGAACAACATGGTCATATTATATACAGAACAAAATGTTTTGGACAAAATAGATATGGCAAATTAATGAATTTGCCAAAGAGAAATCAATTTGTATAGCGAAACTGTAAGCTCTTTAGTAAGGTTTTATTTTTTTTATATACAGTTTTTTCTTTAACCGTTGAGTTTTATTATTAGCAATACATTTTATTTTGAGAATTTAAAGTTAGCTACTCTTTTCACTATTTTAGTTTTTCGAATCTTGAGCCCATGGGCCTCAAATCTTTTACCGCAGGGGCCTCCAACTACCTTAATCCGCCTCTGGAAAGACCTACATACCAAAGAACCACTAAATTAAAAATGCAGGATCAGCATTGGCACAGCCCTTTCTGGACCTGAACCCTCCTCAGAAGTTTTTCCCACTCTGCGCTTCTCCCAGCAATTGATCTCAAATTCTTCACTTTTTGAATGGCAAAAACTTAATCCACACAGTCTTTCCATCTCCTTTTGGGTTTTCCTTTGGCCTTTTTTTGAGGAAGTTGCATTAAATATTTTCAATGTTCGTTCTGGGCTCATTCTTACTATATCCCCCCCTACCCATCTCATTCTACTTAGTTTTATGGATTTAATAATATCATCTCTATTAAAAATCTTATATATTTCAAAATTATGTCTTTTTCACCAACTGTTATTATCGAGAACAGCACCAAATATGGTTCGCAGGACCTTCCTTTCAAAAGCTGTCAAAAAGTCTACTCTTCTTCTTCTTCTTTTTTTTTTTTTTTTTTTTTTTTTTGTCAAAGCCCATGTTTCTGAGACATGCGTCAAAACTGATTTAATCACTACCTTTAACAACATCAGGGGAACCAAAGAACTGCCAAATAAATGATCGCGAGTAGACGATCAGATATTCTAAAATACACGTGAAAGGTGCTTGCGAATCGATTGACTTTCCAACTCTATGTAAATGTACTCATGTTTAGATATACAGTCGACTCTCGCTAATTCAAACCTTTGATAATACGAACCTCTCGCTAATTCGAAGTATATGCCCAGTCCCTAGAAAAATTCTTGATATTTCGAACAAAAACAATACTTTTTGGTACACTCAATATTTCGAAATAAAATCAGTGGCTGGCCAGACCCGTACAACACGTGAAAATTCGAAGTGATCTATAATAAAACTTGACAATTCAAATACTCACTATCATGTAGAGTCCTGTAGAAAACAGGTTGGAGCTTAAGTATTCTGTGTTGAATTGTCTTTGCTTGTCTTTTCTGTAACGTAGCCCCTTTGATGACCATCGGAGTTGACTCCGGTAACTCGGACAGAAGCTAAAATATCACTAAACAAACTAATGCAACTTCTTCCTTCAAAATCATGACGCGGACATTTTTCAAGCTTGTTTTATTCTAGAAAAATCTTTTGACAAAGTTAGATTGAAAGCCATAAAACAAAAACAAACAAAAAAGATAACAGATTTTTCGTCAAAAAATTATGTACGGTATGTATTCTTTTAATAGTTGTTTTTAATACATAAAGAATTTTTTTTGTTTAGGAATTTTAACTTCTGTTTCATATTTATACTGTATAATATGTACTTTCAAAAATACTTTAAAATAAGTTTATGCGTATGGACAATTGTTGTTTTATTACATAGTTTCAAATTTACATTGTTAGAAAAAAGTTTCTCTTCGTGTATTTTAGGAGGTTTTTCCTACCCTCTTGATAATTCGAAGTTTTTCAATGGTCCCTTCAACTTCGAATTATCGAGAGTCGACTGTATCATGAACCTGCCCATACATCCATAGTCATCAACATAAACGGTTGTTCTCTGATTCAGGTGGCGTGTTTAAGTAAATTCACCCAGTACACTGCACATGTATGATTTGAAAATTTCATAATATGTAAGCAATACAATTATATGCATAGCAAAATTTACATCTTATTATGATTTATTTCTTTATTTAAAATTTTTATTTAATTGAAGTACCACAAAAGGATATCTAGGAAATTAAATAAACTTGGTTCTAATGAGCAGGGTCGCTGAGAGCGATTTTTTTACCCTCCTCCGAGAATAGTGATTTTGTTTCAGTAATATGTCGGTGGCCGGCGTCATTTCAATCCTAATACTTCTATCAGCTCTTCTTTTCTGTATTTTGTATTTGCAATCTGCATCCAAATATTTTTTTAAAAAATTCTTTATAATTTGAGAATTTTTAAAAATTACTTTTAATGGGGTCGATTCATCACTAGAGGGCGCTGCGATCGTGGCCATCATCACGTGATTAACAACGTGCTATCATGTAAACAAATAACAGCTAATGGTATGACACTTGTGATTGCGCGCTAACTTTCAAATTTGTAAACATTATTATTTTATATTCTTTAAATTCTTTTTAGTACTTTAAATATTTTTAATATATTTTCTACTATTTTAGTTTAAGAAAAGGGACTAAATATATGTGGTTTTAGTTTATAGTATTAGATTTAAGTTTAGTTTATACTTCCATCCTTTGGCTTCGAATTTTTGTATACTTATAGGCTTAGTAATTATTTTTTATAAGTGCCCGCCACATTATGATTTAAATAATTCTACAGCGCTCTATTGAACAAATTGCTTCTGGAATTGGGAGAAATCTATTACTGTCACAAATTATGTTGTAAGCGAATTTTTCCGAGAAAAATGCGTGCAGCTGTTAATAGGGAGTGGCTCGCCAAAACAAAGAATTGTTTTGACTACTGAGCCAGAATGATTAGTTAATACTTCAGCTGTTATGTGTGAATAGGAGGAGATACTGCTAGTGAATAGATTACTTATTTGTATTTCTAGACACTGATACTTGTGTCTGAGGGATGTGAAGACCTTTCAGAATTTATTAAGCAAATTATATTTGCTGTCTCTGGCATTTCAAATATTGTTTTTAAATAAAAAAATTTCATTGCTCCTGAAGAATTGTCTTGCTGTTAGAGAGCATACAATTCTGGAACCCCGATCGACTTACATTCTAAAATGTGGCATGTTTCAGAGCAGATGGATACATACATTCGTTTGGAAAGGTATTTATTAATAAATTTGTGACATTAATTGTATTCTTTTATATATAAACTTCTTGTAATTATGAAAAAATAGCCTGTGAATTTCACTGTTATTTTCTAAAATTTATATTAAGTTTCCTTTTTGCTGTTCTTGAAAATCCATTTTAGTATTATTGTTTGGATATCAAAGTTTCTAATGTTAATTATTGTTTTATTTTAAAAATTGTATGGAAATATTCGTTTGGTTTACATCTATTGGATAATTTATATGCAATTCAATAACTCATAAGAAATAATTTATAATAAAGAATAATTCAATAAAGTTAATCATTATTTCTAAAAATTATGTATTAATATGATTCTTTTCTTTAACTTAATAGTGTAAGAGTATTTTCTTTTTTAAACTTTGAAGACAGTTTAAAGAGAAATTTCTAAAAGAAATTTCAAACCTTTGTAAATGATAATTACTAAGTAAAGCCAGACAATCAAAGCTGGCTAATGTGTTATTTCATTGCAGAATCATCATATATTTCAAAAGATCTTACTATGTCTTTGGAATTTTTATGGAACAGTTGTTTAAAAAATTAGTATACAATAACAATGTTTCAATTTTATGTATCCATATTAATGCAAATAAAGATTGAAACTGACAAAAAAAATTCTCTTTTGGAATACATCTTAGAAAAATTATTTTTCACATGAGTACCATAATGAAGTAATGTCACCGATAGTCTTTCAATAGAATATGAAAAATGCATTTTTTAAATTGCAATGAATTTCTTTGTTAAAAAAATAAAATTTTCACATGCTTCACTTGTATTATAATCATGTAATATTAAAATTAAATGTTCATAAATGATGCATGTTAAATAATTGTAATTACTAAAATAAACTAGCTAACAAAAATTTTGTATGCTCCTATATGTAAAAATTTTCACGAAAATAATTTAGCATGTTTCAAACAATTTCTAAAATTTTCCCCATATTTTAATATAATTCATTTTTTCCCCAAGGAGACAATAATTTATAAAAAAAATTAAACATTTGTAGGTGATAATTACTAAGACTAAAATTGCTAAATATTAGTATTTTATAACATATTTTTAAAAACTTCACAATGTATTGGTATAAATCATACTATTTTAAGGCCTCACAATGCCCTAAACATTTAAAAAACAATTTTTTGACACTTTCTTGTGGCCCATACCATTGAGAAGCTTGCCACCAAATTATATTATTAAAGATTAAAATCATTATTAAACATCAACAAGTTACCAAAGTTTATCATGAATAAACGGAGTTCCATTCTAATCAAAATAAGTTTCTACTACTTATAAGCAAGAAAATTAACTAATTATATCATTAGTTTACAAGGAAAATCCTAAACTTCAAGAAACTTTTCAGTTTTCCAAATTATTCTTGAGCAAAATATTAAATTACTTCAAAGTTTTTCAAAGAAATGCTAAATCAGTACTCATACCATTCCAAAATTAGGAAAATTAAACTGCCAAATAATTTTGCCAAGCAAAAACACATCAAGAACTTTAAAAAATTATGTTATTAGTATTACTGTGTTCAAACATAAGCAGGAACAGCTCCAGTTATTGGCTGTATAATGCAACAACATCCCACAGAATCAAATGTCTATACATAAAGCCAGATTTGGTTTCATGATCCTAATTCTCAAATATATAATTGATCCAAGTACTCTTCTTGGGTCAATATTTGTAAGTAACTCAATGCGAAAAATTTATTCAGGACTTATAAGCAGGATAATATCAATATTCAAGAGTCTTTTAGACTTATATTTATGTAAAAATAAATCGATATAAAGCACAAATCTAATCAATAATGATAAATCTTCTACAAATTGTGCAAATACCTATAAATGCTTATTTGTAATACATAGTAAAAAAATTGTACAAGTGTGTAATAGGTTTATGCCACAGTCAAACTCTGAAAAACAAATGTTGTGCTAATAGATACCACACAAATATATTACAATTATTCAATTATTTATTTTGTAAAAGAATTAGGGATTCAAAAATGACTTTTTTATTTTGATCATGTAAGAGTGAGCAGGAATTTTTTATTCCATAAATGGACATAAACATATTCTATTATACACAGATTTTAATTAAAATTTTTTAATTCCTTAATTTATTATATTTGGAAATCAATTCTCGATCAATCATATCTTTTACCTAAAATAGCACAGCGAGTAAGGACTTTCAAAATGTTGCATAATTTTTTTACATGTAATTTTACAAATGGTAAATTATAATTTTGACTTCTAATGTTTAAAAATGGTACTTGATTAATCATCAAGTATAAACATTAAAGAAGCTGTAGTAAATTAAAATATTTTTCCATTTCTATAGTGAATGGTTCTCAAAAATGTTTCTTTTTCCCTGTAATATTCTAAAATTATTAAAAACAACAAGTTTTTGATTTATATGTATGTATACCTGTTTTTGATACAACATGTATGGTTACATATCAGATTTTTGCATCCTAATTTTGTAGATAATTAAATACTGAAGTATCTCTGTTAACTACTGTGAAGATGTGTAAAATTTAGATTAACTAAACATATGTTCTATTGTGTGTGTGTTGGACACACCTGTCCTTAATTTTACCAAAAACATATCAATCACTTGCAAAATATTATTTTGGGGGGACATTAAGGTATTTTCAATATTTAAAACATTGAATACACTAAAAAATCTCTTGCAATGAAACCCTCTGTTAAGGTTTTCATATGCAAATCACTTAATGTTATTTGCAATGCATTTATTTTTCTGTACAATATTCTTCTGCTTCTATTCTGTTTTGTGAAAGGCAAGTTTATCTAGGAAGGAATGGAAAGTGCTGGACTTAATCAGAATGTAACGTTTGCTATCCCTGTATTAAAAGAATTTTTTTAAAAAAATTTACATAATTATGCATGTATATGTAACTACTCATGAATTTAAAGCTTATAAAAATGTAAAATAAAAATAACGTGAAATTTGAAATGTCAGTTGTAGTATAGTAAAATTGATAATTAGAAATTTTCTTTTATATCGTAATTGTTTTTTAATATTAGGAAAAGTTAATGCAATCAGTATTTTAAGAATATAGATAGATACGTGCTTCTCAATTTCTATATGATCTAGCTCTTCAGTATCGAACTGATTTATTCCCTGATTTCTGGAAAAATAGTGGAATATGAATCTCACAAATTATTAAAATATATTGTATGTTCTTCACCATACAGCATTATACATTTATGGATGCATATTTTTTAAAGTACATATGGACTTCATTAATTTACTTGTATTTGTAAGTGTATTGTTCTGAAAATTACAAAACAATGACTTTGCTGAGCCAGTTCAGTTTCAAAATCTTATCTATCATGCTTGTTAAATTAGTGAAAATAGTTATATAAAGAGAAAAAAAAATGTAGGTGAGTTCAACTGCATACTTATTCATCAGTTAGAAAATCAGAACAGGTCCCAGAAGTAGAACCCTGCTTTGTTTTTTCGTGTCTGCAAAATTGAAATGCTTTGAAGTCGACACATTTATCAACATACAGTACAATAAAATTTCAAATGACTGCAACATAGAAAATGCATAGATATATATTAACATTATATACACAGTTAGGAAATAAAATGAACAAAGTTATGATGATATTTCTATAAATTAAAAAGTATTTGTATTGCTACTAAATGGATGGCAAAATTTAAGAGAGATTTTATTCCAATAAAATTTAACAGAACAAATTTCTTTATTAAGACAGTTCAGTTTCAAATTTTTGTCTGTAGTGCTTGTAAAATTGTCGAAAATAATCTTAAAATAACAAAAACAAGTATTATAAAAAAATAAGTCAATTCCTTCTTAGGTAAGAAATTTTTATTTTAGTTAGTTTTTATCAAATAATTATAGTTAATATAAATATGTGTATACATATGAAGAATCACAACATTAAGTGACAATTAATTTTTATTAATTATCATTAAAGTATTGCATTGCTATCCAAAACAAATGTGTTTCAAATTTCAGTTCAACTGAATGTTTTAAAATGTGAGAAAAAACCTTTTTAATTTTGGACACAAGTCGCCAAAATGGTCACTATGTCGCCAAAAATGATGCCAACATGGATGTATTTATAATTATTAGAATAATTAGTTTTAATCAATTAATTTTTATTAATTAAATTCTGTATTGCAACCAAAATAATCATGTATATAAAATTTTAGCTCAATCGAGCGCTTTAAAATGTATTTTACTAACGATTGAAAATTTGAACAACATAAATAAATATTGAGAAAGTGTGAACTAACAGTAGGAATTGAAAATAAACGTAGGTAATCAACTACATACTTAACAAATACAGAGCATTCAGAATAGATCACAGAAGTGGTACCCTGATCTGTGTATGTTTGCAAAATTAAAATTCTTCGAATTCGAAATGCTCAGAAAATATTTCACTCTTTTTAAAATTTTAAAAATCGTCAGCGTATTTGATAAAAAAAATATTGAAAATGAAATAATTAAAAAGTACACACATTTCAGTCGAAATTTCTTTTGGAACAACTTCTTTCATTTGTTTTTGATAGTAGATGTAAATACGAAAATTCCACCAAAATACTCAGTCGAATCAAACACGTGCTATTTGTTTTGTATATCATCACGTGATTATGACGTCAGGTGTATCGAGTCCATTATGTTATTGAGGGAGAATCAGGAACTTACAAGTCTGATAGATAAAAGGAACAAACAAGGCCGGACGTGTAATGCGCAATTTCGTTGGCAGCACTTATTCCTACTTTTTACAGCCTTGGAATTCAAATTCCTCTGTTTTGGGGTTCCTATATTTGGCTCTCTATGAATTATTGGCTACTTTCAACATAATTAGAAAAAAAAGTGCAATGTATTGTATTTTTTGGATATGCTGTGTTGAGTGTGTGTTTCAGTATGTGTGTATCTAATAAAACCTATTATAAATATTGTGCGTTTATTGTTTATAACTTTACTACTGAACAATTTCAATGTTTTTTCAATTTTTGTTTGAATTTTAAGATATAAATATGTTTTCATTGTTTATTTGTTGTATACAAGTTCACACACATTAGAAATATGGTATGTTTATAAAATAAGAATTAAGATTAAATTTTTAAAAATATTAAGTGAAACTGGAAAAACAAATGTAGAACTGTAACTGTATTGTAGACTTAAAATAGAAGAGTAAAATATTTTAGTTTATTGATATATTTTTGATTATTTGCAATTTTTAGTAAATTTTTATTAATCCTTATAACATTTGAATCATTTTTAGCAAATTTTTTCTAAACAGACACTTGAGGATTATTGTTACAAAATCCTTTTAACTTTTGCAGCTGAAATTAAATCATATTTTCATTTAGAGCAATATTCTTATGTATATATATAGTATAATAAAATGAAAAAAAATAATAAGACAAAATTATACTACCAACAAAGCTAAATGATAGAAAACAGATTCTAAGAAACATAACTAGAAAAATATTGATATATAATATAATAATTATATATGTATATTATTCATAAAGAAAGAAAATTGTGTTTTATATTTATCTATATCATATTGACTGTTATAAAATGGTAGGAATTAGATGCATTGCCTTTTAAATACTGTTTAGAATTAAAATTATTTTCAGCTTATGCTAAACAAAAATTGACTTGAATTCCATATAATTTTTCAGTTAAAAAACAGTCCAAAATTATGTTTATATTGTAATTTAGCTAATATATAAAGGGTATAATTTATTTTTCAGTTCTGTTCTTACTTTGCTGAAAATTCATTATAACCATTGTTCACAATAAGATTCACATTTCAGCTATGCTTAAAACGTGTGATTAAACTTAAAATTCTGTAGTATAAAACTGAAAAATTTTTTAAAAAATTATTAAAAAGCATAGTATTATAATCATTTCAATCATCAATAGTATTGATGTACTTTTTTTTAAAAAAAAATTTTAAAGTAAATTTCATGAAAGAGTATTATTATTTATTTATTTTTTAGCTATATTGAGTAGAGATAATTTTAAAATAAGTTTTCAGTACTTCAAAATTAATTATTACTGGCAGGAAAATAATGATAAATTTTCAAAATACCTTAATGTATATTTTGCTTGGAACACATATTCCAGTAAAAGCAAGGTTTTGATATAGGTTTTGAAAGAAAAAAAAAATTTCTTACAGAATTCTTTTTTTAAAAAAATAAGATTTCTAATAATAAGAATATATTATTATTATTACATGACAGTGGCTGTTTTCTTTCATTGAATTATAGTTTCTTGAAATAAAAATTTGAATTTGATGTATTGAGATATACAAATTAAATATTTGTTTTAAAAAATGAGATTGATTTTTCCTGAAAATTTTACTTTAATGAAAAAAAATGTATAAGTTTTTCTTCCTCCTTTTTTTTTTTTTAATTTGGGGGTTGTTAAAAAGAAGGATTAATACATTTTTTCTTTCTCGTGTTTAATTCCTTTAATAATTTCCTTTGAACTTGATTGTACATTATCAGAAATTTCCCGTTACTGTTCCGAATGTTCAGTGCTTGCTTCAATTTTTCACTACTCGGTTTTAGTCCCAAATTTATGGCATATATTTTTTTAATTATCAATGCTATACTGTCCAGAAATGCCTTCACTTAGTCCAATAGGATGTGCCAATTTCAGAGGTAGATGGAAATATAACTGCATATTTCAATAAGAACCTGAAGTTATAATTGTTCAAATTTTTAAAACTGTCAGAGTTCCCCATTTTTTCTTCCTGGCACTAAGGCTGCAACTTAGCCAGTATTTAGCACCATGAACAATTCAGCAGCTTTTGTAACAAAACTGCCCTGACTTAAATAAGATCATAATAGAAAAAGATGCTCTGAAAAATATTCATACTTTTTATATTATGAAGGTACTTCAAAATAATTTAGAAGGGTTGCAGATTTATTATTTTTTTAAAAAATGAATACTGAATTTTAATTTGTTCTTTATATAAGTATTAAAAACATATCGTTATTAAAAAATAAAACAAAAATTGTTTATTTTGGTATAAATATTTCTTGACCAACATACTACCTCACCACAGTATAACTATAATAAAATAATTTATTTGTAAAAAAAATCTATATATATATTACACACACATTTTGAACTTCAAAATCTTTGTCATCTTAATATATTGAAGCAGCTATTCATTTTGAAATGGCATTTTTGATAGGAAGGAATAATATTTGCTCACTATATATTCCTCTTAACTATTTTTATGTCAATATATATATAATTTAGTGAGGAAGTATTTGATGTTATAATTTACTGTTGTGTGTGTGTTAAGTAATTTTTTTAAAAATTGTTTCATATGTATAAAATTTCTATCAAGATATGTATAAAATCTCAATAACTTGACATGCTATCTTTGTATACTTTTTATGTGGAGGATTTAATCAAATAACATTTCATTCTCCTAAATTCCACACCACCACACATTCACAACAGGAAGCTGTGATTTTTAGAATTTCAGTGTTGACTGAAATGTTATACTTCTTTGTGTATATTCAGTTTCTTTTATTTTATTTAAACAAATATGTGAATGCAGTTTTTAAATTTCTTTTTTAAAACACTACTGTCTTTCCAACTCTAACTCAGGGATTATATTTCTGAAATTTTAAAAGCATTTTAATAAATTGGGTACAATTCAGAATTAATTAGAAATTTAAAACTTATTGCTGAAGTTATTTTAAAGTTCAGATTTTAGATAATTTCCACAGCCATATACTATTTCAAATTTAATGTATTATTGAACATTCTATGCCTGGACAAATTATGCTCACAAAAGGGAAAATCACTTCCTTAGTTTACTAGAAGAAAGTGGCAAAATCATTGCTGTGTGTAACTCAGTAACTTTAAATTAAGGACATGAAAATGGATGATATTGGATTACTCCAATAATTCTCAGTCCTTTCTATTAAAAAAAAATTAATCAAAATAATGGTTGAATGTAAATTTAATTTTTCGTTCTTTTTTTTCTCTTTCACTATTTACATTTATTTCAAAGTGAATGCTTTTTCATACTCTTGATTTTTCTATCATGTCTCTATTCAAATTAACTTTTCTGATATTTTATTTGGAGGATTGCTATGAAAGAGACGAAAGTGTGGTTCTACAATATGATAATTGGATCCTCCTAGACCAGGAAAAGGGAAGGAATCTAAGGACCACTCCTTTGAAACTTCTCACTCATCTCATGCTTCACATGGGGGGAGGGGGACGACACCGACACTCGAACACAAACGCGCCTTAATTAGCTTGTTAAAAAAACGTGGGAACCATTCTTCTCATTTCTTTTCCCCTGATTTATTCTTTTTGGCTAGATATTTTTAACTCCATATCTTGATTAGAACGAATATTTTAATTATATTACAACGCAAAATATATTCTTAATGTAAACGGATTAATAATTTTTTTTTTTTGAATTTTTGTAAAGTATTAATAACATAAAAATAGACATTTGAATCAATACTGAAAAATAATTGCTATTATGCATCTCTCTATGCTGTACATCAAATATTATCATTATTACACTTTTATTAAGTTTTTCCGTGCAATTTATTTGTGAGAAATTTAATGAAAATATTATTGTATGAAAAATATAAGAAATTATATCGAAGTCATGCTTCTATTAGAAGTCTATTTTTATAACTATTCGACGGTGTGTGAAAAAACTTCATGTAAGATTATAGCGAGATAAAAGGTCAAAAAGCAAAATGACAGAAGTAGTACATATATATATTTTACATTTAAAAAATATGAATTTTTTCGTTTACTTTTTTGCTGGTTCTTTTTTAAGTTGCTTTCTTAAAAAATGAATGTTTTAAAATCATTAATTAAACTCATTGTTTTTAAAATTTTTACTTCCCCTTCCCCCCCAAAAATATAAATTTTTTAAAAACTCGTAAGGAGGGAAAGTACTTTTATACATTGTAAAAATCAATTTTTGAAAAATATTTTTAAAAATTATTACAGAAGGCTAGAAATGTTTTAAAGCAAACGTAATCAATATCCAACAGTAATTACGCTCTCTGCAATAAAAAATATAGATGTGAACAGAAACTAATATTATAAAAAAGTTAACAAATAGATTTTTCGTTAATTTCTGATTGAATTTCGTTGGCTGGTCTCTCTTTTGTTTTGTTAATATCGCACTTCGAAACAACGTGAGGGGTATAGAGGTGACGAACTTCGTAATTTTAAATCATGATGAATTCAGGAGGATGACACCTGATTTGACATTTTACTCTCCAGACTGTTCAGATTGGAAATACACTATTAATATTTTTTATTTTGTTGGGTTGAAGCGAGCGAACTATTTTTTCTGGCGTAAGGATATCTGTGTGATGCGCCCACGCGTTCTTTTTCCCGCTTAATTCAACGCACTTCTTCTACGGGGACCACACGATCTACACGCTGTGTGCTATGAACATTATTTATGCTGTGTGCAGAATTCTTAATCTTTAATTGTCCATAATAAAGTGTGCTGTCCAGAAGAGGTCTGATGAATTATATTTTTACAAAAAGAACAACAAATTGGTAGCAGAGCGTGGTTGGTGAACTGTGAATAGTCTTAGTGAACTGTGTGAACTTTTTGCCAAAAATGGATAAGATAACTGTCCCCAATTTAAATGGGACGAACTATTTTATATGGGCTCTTAAGATGAAGGCTGCTTTGAGCCTGAAAAGATTGGATATTATGGTTACCAACGAAAAACCCGAAGACCTCAGCCGTAAGGAGGATTCCGATTGGGAACAAAGAAATGCTGACGCCGTCTCGTATATAAAGCTATCCCTTGCCGACGAACAGGCGCTACAGTTTGCGGAAGAGGACAACGCCAAAGTGCTGTGGGAAAAAATTAGAGGGACTTTCATCGGACGCGTGGAGGACCGCAAAATCGACGCGGGCAATGAACTCAAAAACCTGATCATGAACAAAGGAGAAAACGCGGTGGATTACATTGCAAGAGCGAGGGGCATCTCGACTAAGTGTCACTCCCTCGGCTTAGAAGTCTCACAGAGGCAATTGGTGTATTATACAGTTCGAGGACTGACAGAAAAATTCACACGCCTGAGGGAAATTTTGAAGGCCCAGCGAGAGAAATCTTTAGATGAAATCCTCCAAATTCTAAGAGAAGAAGAAGCATCCGTCAACTTACCATCTAAAAATCGCATGGAAGGAATAAATGCTGGAGCATTTTATTCTAGAAAGAAAAATGAAAGACAAACGAGGCTTTGCTATATATGCCGAAGGCAAAATCACATTGCAAAGGATTGTTTTTACAAAAATAAAAACATGCCAAACAGAACGACCCAAAGAAATAATCCATCAAGAAATCCAGGTACTTCTTCAAATTCAGTTTACACAGCTTCAAACCGCGAAGAAAACGTCTGTGATAACACTTGGATCCTGGACAGTGGAGCATCCTGTCATATGGCCAAAGACCCTGCATGGTTTCAGCAAATAAGTCCAGAAAATATGGATATTTATTTGGCAGATAAAGATTCCAAAATTGTAAGTCAAGGAACAGGTAACGTTTCGGCTAAAACTGTGAGTACAAAGCATTGTAATCCTATTAATTTGACAATTACTAATGTCAGTTATGTTCCTCAATTAAGATGTAATTTACTGTCTGTAACATGTTTAATGGATAAAGGTTGTAAGATTAAATCAGATAATAATTGTGTATTGATATATGATAAAAATAATAAGTTAATAACAAAAGCATTTAAAAATAATGGTAGATTAGAAATAAAATTAGAACCTGTGTATAATTCTGAGTGTTATTTTTCTGACCAATCTACTAATAATTATGAAATTTGGCATAACAGGTTATGTCATTTAAATTGTAAATATATGCTTAAAATGAAAGATTATATTGATATTGATAATGTAAAGAATTTCAGATGTGAAACTTGTGATATAAGTAAGGTAACCAGAAAAACTCATTGTAGTATTGAAATAAATCAGAGTTCACAAATTCTTGAGTTGCTCCATGCCGACCTGTGTGGTCCAATTAATATCGAATCATATGGTGGTGCAAAATATTTTATGGTAATTGTAGATGATTTTTCTGGCATGTACTTTACTTATTTCTTAAAAAATAAAAATGAAGTGTTTGATATATTTTCTCAATTTAAAGCTAAATATGAAAATTTAACTGATAAAAGGATTAAAAAAATAAGAACTGATAATGGGTTAGAATTTGTAAATGAGCAACTAGATACTTTCCTTGCTAATTCAGGAATATTTCATGAAAAAACTATTCCATACAACAGTGAAAGTAATGGTAAAGCAGAAAGAGCGAACCGTGTTCTTTTAGAAAGAGCTAGATCTTTACTATATGAAAGTAAGCTTCCTTTAAAATTTTGGGCCGAAGCTATTAATTGTAGTACTCAGGTATCTAATATAACACCACGAAAAGGGAAAGAAAAAATCCATTAGAAATTTGGACAGGTAATAAACCGAAATTAAATTATCTGAAAAAATTTGGCTGTGTGGCCTATTTTCACGTTCCGAAAGTTTTGAGAAATAAATTTGAAGTTCCAGGAAGACGGGGAATTATGCTAGGATATGCTAGAGAAAGGAGCTATGCTATATTAAAAATCAAAAAGTAATTGAAGAGAGATCAGTTAAATTCAATGAATCTTTAAAGGGTAGCAGTTATTTAGGTGAAACTGAAAATGAAACATGGGATATTGACTCGTTTTTTGAAATCTCTCCTGAAATAAACGAAATTAATCAAAATTCAGAAAATAGAGTATTGTCTAATTTTGAAATAAATAATGAGCCTGTGGTAATTGAGAATGATAACTCAATTCCCCTTCAGACTACATCATCGCATCAGACAGGCAGAATCCAACTCCCAGTACTTGAGTTGAATGATGTACAAAATCAAATCTCTGTTAGAAGGTCGGAAAGACTAAAATCTAAGCAGATGTCAGTTCATTTAACGGATAATGTACCGAACTCTTATTTTGAGGCAAAAAATAGTACTAATTGGGAAAATTGGAAATTAGCAATGGAGAATGAATTAGATTCGTTAGATAAACATAAAGTATGGGAAGTAGTACAAAAACCTGCAAAATCAAAATTGATAAAAACTAAGTGGGTGTATAGTTTAAAACAAGATGATGCTGGGAAAATTTTTAAATACAAAGCAAGGCTTGTAGCAGCTGGTTTTAATCAAATTAAAAATATAGATTATTCAGAGTCGTATTCACCAGTTGTAAATATTGAATCTTTTCGATTGTTAATTGCACTTGCAGCTAAATTAAAATTAAATGTTAATTTCTTTGATGTAAAAACTGCTTACTTATATAGTGATTTAGAAGAGACTGTGTATGTGTTACCTCCACCTGGTTATGAGAAATTAATTGGAGATGACAAAGTTTGTAAATTGAAAAAGAGTATTTATGGTTTGCCACAGTCAGGTAGAAACTGGTATATGAAATTAAGGTGTGAATTAGAAAAATTTGGTTTAAAACAATTAGCTTCTGATAATTGTGTATTTATTAAAACTGATAATCAAAGTGTTCTTATATTATGTATGTATGTAGATGATTTAGCTATTTTTTGTAACAATGATAAAATGTATGAAGATATTGTAAATAAGATTAAAAATGTATTTGAAGTGGTTGAAAACAAAACTGATAAGTTTTTAGGTATGGAAATTGAAAAACATGAAAATGGTATTTATTTATCTCAGTGTGAATATATTAATTCATTATTGATTAAATATAATTTAGAAAATTGTAAAAGTGTTAAGACTCCAATTGTGTGAAAGGGGAAGATAAAAGTTTTTCTTCTACAAATGAATTTATTGACATTACTATGTATCAGGAATTAATTGGAGAACTTTTGTATTTAGCTAATAGAACTCGCCCTGATATTTCATTTGTAACATCTTATTTATCACAATTTAATCATAAACCAGAGAAAAGACATTATAATTTGGCTAAAAGAGTATTAAGATATTTGATGGGTACAAAAGAGAAAAAATTGTTTTATGAAAAAGAATTTGGTATTTTAAATGCTAGTTCAGATGCAAGCTGGGGAAATGCAGAAAATGGAAAATCATTTTCTGGTGGTGTAATCTTACTTGGTAATTCATTAATTTTATGGAAATGTCGTAAACAGAAAAGTGTTAGTCTATCAACATGTGAAGCAGAGTTATTTTCTATTTCTGAAATTTGTAAAGATATAATTTGGACTGTAAATTTGTTAACTGAATTAAAATGTAAACAATTTATAAGTAATGCTGTAACTTTAAATTCAGATAGTCAAGCAGCAATTCAGTGGATTAAGGGTAACCGTTCTTCAAATAAATCAAGGCATATGAATTTACGTTTTCATTTTGTGAAAGATTTAATTGAAGATACTGCAATAAAATTGGAATACATTCAAACTGATGTTTTAATTGCAGATTTTCTTACTAAAGCCACGAATGTACAAAAGTTACAATATTCAATGGAAAAAATTTCATTACTCTCATGATTTTTATGTCACTGTATTTGTTATATTTTATGTGTATTATGTATATGTGTTTATGATATTGTTCTTGTGTTTGAAAAAAAAATGTATCACTCGCAGGAGGGTGTGTTGGGTTGAAGCGAGCGAACTATTTTTTCTGGCGTAAGGATATCTGTGTGATGCGCCCACGCGTTCTTTTTCCCGCTTAATTCAACGCACTTCTTCTACGGGGACCACACGATCTACACGCTGTGTGCTATGAACATTATTTATGCTGTGTGCAGAATTCTTAATCTTTAATTGTCCATAATAAAGTGTGCTGTCCAGAAGAGGTCTGATGAATTATATATATTTTTACAAAAAGAACAACATATTTAATATAGAGTTATATAACAGGGGCGTAGCTAGGTAACCAAACGCCTTGGTGCAACAACAACAAACAAACAAAAACACCGAGGGTCCTATTTTGATTGGACTTTATCAAGTAAAAATATATTAGTAATTTAAATATACAAAGCTATTTTAACATCAGCCCTTTATCATGATCTGCAGAATATAGGAAGTTGTCGTGTTAGCCTAGTCGACAAGGTAACAGACTAGTGGCTGGTATGTCATGAGTTCGAGCCCAGTACCACTGAAGACCCGCCGTGTAGGGGCGCAATGCACGTCAAATCTGTTGAGAGCTCAAAAATCCTCCCGTTGGTGTGGTAGTTAGGAGAGGTGATGCCAGCTCTGGCGTCGTCCTCGTCACTTTACCATGGTTCAAAATTACGAGGTTCGTCTCCAAAAGCCCTCGTCTGAACAGTGCGACGTTAATATTCACTCACGCAGAACAGAGGAAAGTAAAGCCACATACAACTTACAGGTATGTGTATGAGTTTTCCTGAGTAAACTTTAGTGAGATTACCCAGGTTCGATTTAACACGGGATAGACCAGGAAACGATACAAAAAATAAGCATGAAAGTGATACAATATTATAATTATTTTTAAAAAACACCCCTGCAAAAGTGGGAGTGGGACAAAATTACATAAATCTATTTATTACAGATACGAGTTGTGGCGAAATACTCGAAGAGGAAAATAGCTTATTATGAATGATACTGTTATTAAAAAAAATTACCAAGAAGAAATAGCTTCCTGTGTAAGTTTAAGACGCATTTTTCATAGAACCTGAAGCTTATTTTCAAGTAACACTTGGAAAAATGAAGAAAATTGAAAAATAACATAAATTTTCAATAAGTAAATTCGCAACATCATATACACAAAGGAAAGGAAAGAGAGGCCCCTGACCACTCCCAAGGTGTTCTCTCTCAAAATTGGGGTGGAACCGAGCCAAATCGTACTGTCACCTACATGGTACTCAAAGCTACGGCTAACGACAGGCGTACAGTCTAGCCCAATGCCATGATGAATATCGTGGGCCTCGATCTGACTACGTCAGACAGGTGGCATTAGTAACAATAACAAGGAAAAGAAGGATTTTCTCTCTGAATTGTTTAAATTTGTTTTTAATTTTAAGAAATACTTAAATAGCAGATAAATTTAAAATTTTAGGTTTTTTTTCAGAATACACAAGCATTCTTCCGTTTTCAATTTTATAAAAGAATGTAGAACTATAATGTACATCCTTCAAAAGTTATCTAGTGAAAAAGGAAGAAAGCCAATCAGTTATTATTCTTTTTGTGTCCATACTTTTTGCTATTGAAAAAAATTGAATAATTCCATAACAAAATTTTCTTTGACGCTTTAAAGTTTGTACTTAACAGAAAAAAAAAGTGAAAAATAAAACTTCATATGCATTTTCAAAAATTAGCTTCAAAAATCTCCCCTTCATTTTGTTACAAGTAATCGTGAATCGCAATACAATCAACATCATATGTACCAAATATTCACATGCACACAGAAATTTGTAAAATCAAGAAGCTCCAAACAGTGTTATGCATGACAAATATTTATATCTTATTTTCGAAACATGTAATTAAAAGATTTTAAAAGTACAAATTTTATGTTTTATTTAGAAATTAAAGATGCAAAATCTTACATAAAAGTTCTTAAAAATCAATGCTGAAGCACGCATAAAATACTTTGCAATAGTAAAATTCAAACATTTTAATTAATAAAACTGAACCGTAAAAAATATGTTATACAAAATTTATAAACACATTTCTGTTAAATTATATCTAGCAAAAAGTTTAAGTGAACATTTCGTATATAAATATAGATGCGATTTTTTTAAGATGAGCACTATAATTTTTTCCCTTAGAATACATACGAAAACTTAGGACTTCTCAGATTTTATAAATTTGGTTGTAATGGGCTTACAAAGGAAGGGCGGTCATCTATAAAGTTTTTTAAGTACCACCAATTGTCTCACGGAAAATATTAGGGACCCTCTATAAAGTCTGGTTCTGAGCCCCAAGCCGGATCTTACAAAGGATTACTAATTCGACATCAGTCAGTCTATATGGGGCCCCTTGAATCCTGGGCCTCCCTGCGGAGGTATACTTTAAGCCACTGAGTACTACTAACATTTTTTTAAAAAAATATATATAAAATATATTTTGACGGATTTAAGTATTAAATAAATGGAATTAACTGATTAAATTTGATGTTTTGTGAAAAGTAGTGAAAAATATATTAGCAGCTCGCATCAATAGGATGACGTTTACTGTAACGACCATTAATTAAAAAAATTGAAGTTAATTTATTATTTTCAAGTCAAAATGTTAACATTCGTCAAAAACGTTTATATTCTGGATAATCTGTGCATGTTTTCACTAAATATTTCAACGTAGTTGACAATATCATATGGAATGCATACATTTATTCCTAATAATGTAAATGAAAATGACTTTCGTATTATATGCTGCATAAATTTGTAAGTCAGAAAATTTTAGTTTATTACAGTAAAGTATTTATACTATTTAGGGATTTTCTCAAAATTTTCTTCCTTGAATTACTGATTTCAATACACATAACATATTCATTAAAGGTAATATTAGTACTATAAATAAATGGTTTGGAATCACAAACAACTGAAAATTTTAATTTGGATAGGCGACGCAGTACCTCGAATTTCTGAAATGCTAGTGACAAATATGTTACACGTATCTCGTTTCTCCCATCCATATTACGCCGTCTAAGGATTGCAAGGATCAATTTCGTTTAATATGAAGCATACTACGATATTCAAAACAAAGGGTCGTGAATGAAATCAAGATTCGAAACCATAGCACATTTGAAAAGCCCATTTTTTTTTTAGCCTGACCATAACCCAAATATAAATTCTAATGCAAGCAAATGAATATAAAAATTGCAATAAAACTTTCTAAACCTGATGAATTTTATTGGAACAGGTATGAAATGAAATAACTGGGGAGTTTGTGAAATTCATATATAGGATGAAATCATTTTAATACAATTTATGGTGTTTTCCAATTGAAAAAAAACCTTTTTATAATACTGAATTATCTAATGCCTTAAATTCATTTCATTTTAATTTTTTTAAAAAAACTTTCTTTTATATATTAGAAAATTACATTTAATGACAGATTCCAGTAATATCCTGAAATAATTTTTTTTAAATAACACTGAGACTTCGACATTTATATAAGTGGCGTTCGAGATCTGATTCCAATACAAAGACAGAGACGGATTAAGTTAGTTGGAGGACCCTGGCGGTAAAAGGTTTGAGGCCCATGAATTCAAGAGTAATAAACTAAAATAGTGAAAAGGTTCGTTAAACTTAAAATCTCGTAATAAAATGTATAGCTATATAAAAACTCAATTGCTCAAGATAAACCTTAACTTTAAAAAAATTGGAAATTAAAACTTGGAATTTCGGATAATATGTCAACTGGGCTACATGTGATGACCGTCGTGCTTATATAGGCCTAGTCGATTTGTGCAATTGTAAGTCATACACATTTATTTGTTTGGGATTTGTACGAATATTTGACAACGTATGCTACGCACTGTTTACTTTTATGCGTCATAGTTGGGGCCTACATTTGTGCAGAGGCTCAGGGTCTACTTTTGCGAAAGGGCCCAGGGCCCCAAGAAGTCTAAAGACTTGCTTACTGTACTAAATATAAAGATGTATAAATGTGCTGTGTGTGAAGCCTTCTGTGCGTATAAATTGTACAAATCTTGTGGTAAGAATTGCTCAAGTTTAGAGCCCCTGGCGGCCATCCAGCCGCTTAATCCACTTCTGCAAAAAGGCCTTAATTTATCAGACTCTAACTAGGTCTGAGCCTATAGTATTTGTATCTCGTGAAGAAAGATTACCAAAGAAATTCAAAATTGAAAGATTTGCTAGATTTCTAAGCAAAACGATGTTTGATATCAGTGGCGTAATGTACGCTCCCGCAACGTGTGTGTGTGGGGGGGGGGAGCCCAGTGTGTTACGGTTTTGCAATTCTTTGTAAGATATGGCTTGGGGCCCAAAATCTGATTTTGCATGGAGGCCCTAATATTCTACGTAACGCCATTGTTAACTAGTAAATTTTTTTCATCAGATTATTTTCCCAAAACTCAATAAATGTTTTGTTTTTCAAAAAATTTAAAATTTTGCAATAAATTTCATTAAGTTCTTATGAATGTTTTTGTTTCATTGATTTTTATTAGATACATGAATATTTAGATCTATATAAATAAAATGTACTCTAATAAACTTAATTTTGGTGAAATATGTTTGTTTTTTTACTATATCCTTTAACACGAAAAAATATTTCATTTCCAAAATAATCAGTTTCGTGTTAAACAATTTTCACCGTATTCGGAAATATACATATTTAAAAAAAAAAAAGATTAACAACTAAACTAGTTTCATGAAAATTTTTATGTTATTGTATATGTTTGATTTTCCTGTGCAATTGTCTGTACTTCATAATATTTAGTATTTTGGATAGCTAACCCTTCTAGCAAAGTAGACATGTTTTTTAGAACTTATAAATAATATTGTGCGTATCTCATTACTTGGTACCATCCGAAACATTTTTCAAATGATTTACTACTTGCTAGCGTTTTAAAATTTGAACATACGTTAAATAATTTTTTATATATTAATAAGAAAAGTTTTTCTTAGGATTATAAAAAGATATTGATGTATTATATGAAATGCAATTTTGCTGTATTTTTACCACTTGTAAAAATGATCTAACTGTATTTAACAATTGTTAATATTCTTACACATGGAATTTTATTGCAAAGCTTTATAAAATATTTCGCTTATTCAATTTTATGTGAACGCAGGAAAAAACATGAAAAATACTTTTTGAACTTTACATAGAAATTTCTTCTCTAAATTCCGACGTTTTTCTTTATAATTGCATAGTTAATTTCAGCTTATATTTGATTCAAATTATTTTATGATAGATCTATTTTTAATGCGCATTTACATTCTTATAAAAACTTTGCTTCGTTTATGTATCTGATTTTCCCCTTATGATGTGTAGGAAATTTTTTTATCTTTAATCATTTCAACTGCTTTACAGATAAATCAATTGAGGAAGAAAATATTGCTGTTCTCAGTATAACTATAGATCTATGTCACGCGGTAGTCTTTCAGACCACACCTCTAAGCCCCGATACTGTTGAACCACTTTGACCAGATGCCTCCAATAAATGTCAAAAGTAAATCATTCCCTTTTCCGAGAAGAAGGCAATCAGACTTTCTGTCTCCGCCTTCCATCATTGGAATCTCGCACCCCTAAATCAGGGAGGGGCAGCACATAATTGCTTATTTCACAGCCAAATCTTGAAAAGCGGTTTACTTCAAGGTTTAGGTGATTTAAACATCCCTAATAGAATTATTAGCCATTTTAACTCATTTGGAATTATCCATTTAATATTATACGCATATTGTTGCAATGAACATAAAATCATTTCGCTAAAACAATGTCCCCCCCCCTTCTTTTTAAACCTAGAAACGATTTATAAAGGTCTATATTTTGTTTTTATAAATGTTAAGCTTAGGGTGCATAGTGATATCAGTAAGGAAGTTTTTAATTTGTTTTTTTAGCCCAAACCTTATCAGGTATATATATATATATGCTGACAATGTTTTAAATTGATCGATTGGGTCATGGAGCAACACAGGTTTCTAATTTTACTAATTTCATGGTATTCAATTGTTATTTTATGCATTTTTTATACTAAGCAAATTTTTTCAACATTTCTTTATTTTATTGCTGATCAATAAACTGAATCCAATAGTTAAATATTAAAAAAAAACCCGAAATTTCGGAGATATTTATCGGATAAATTTTAATAAATAAGGTGTTGTTTGAATTCTTTTTTATAATCATCAGACAAATCTTTGAAAAACATGCCCTGCCTTTCCAAAATTTTTATTAAATCCCGTCAGAATTTATAAAAAAATGTACAGCTCTTTCTAATATGAGATTGTTGTGATCGTTCCTGAGTTTCTCTCAATTTACTATCAAGCAAATTTTTTCTTGTTACACACATCCGAGCCTGTTTTGTATTTCGTTTTACATATGTTTCATTACTGAAATTAATAAATGCATTTCTTTCATTCATCTCACAATAATTGAAATATATCATTAGAATACTAAAGTATATTATTGCGAATCTTTTATTTTGCAGCAATATCTTCTTTAATTTCAAATAAAACCCTCCCAAGACTAATAGTTCTACGGAATTTCATCCTTTTAGTAAAATAAAATATTAGTATAAGAATATAAAATTATTTTAATACATTTTTTTAAAAATCAGAACGATGTGATTCTCAAAAAGATCACCAAAGAAAAATAGAAGTCTTTATGCAAGTTTTGAATAAGTAATAGTAGCAATTGAGACAGACATTAACAAACTTTTTTACCAGGTTCAATAAAAAGCTATCTTTCTATTTTAATGCGACTGATTTAATCTATCGATGTAAGATCGCTATTTGTTATGTGAAGGCTCAATTCATCAATTAGCTGAAAGTTTTATATATTTCTGAAAGTCTTCAAAAGTTAGCACATCTGGAAATTTTTTTAAATAGTAATACAAAAGTATAAATCGCGAAAATATTGAAGTTTTAATAGTATTTTTAAAAAATTAATATTTGTTAAGCTGAGTATCAAGCATTACAAAAATAACTAGCAAAACGAAGAACTAAGTTATATTTTTATCTGAAAACCCTCTTAGGATTCTAGTATAACTTATGTGGTTGAAGGAAACGATTTTGATGAACTTAGCTACAACAGAATCATTTATTATGGAAAGCAGCAAAGAAATAATTGACTTACATAATATTTCTAGGATTTCAAAACTGAATGAATACTTTATACCTTTTTTTTTTAAAAAAAGAAATACAGTTTCCTAATTTTCTTTACAAAACATGTACTGTTAAACGTTTTTTTTTCTTAAATGTATTTATGTTGCATGTAAATGTTAAAATTTTAATATAAATAACTATGCAGCTAATGATTGTTTACTTATGGAACTTGTAAAAATTATGAAAAATCAACTATACAAGGTTTTTCGATTTAAGAAAAATTTATTACTTGTACCGCTTTGACATAAGATGGAATGCACCACTCTTTAAGCTATTTTACTGCACAAACCATTGTATTTTTCAAATGGTTTTGGATTATACCTACTGTATTAAAAAGTGTTGTGTAACTAATATTGTTGACAGTCTTAAATAAATTTAAAATAAAAAAAAAACTTTTTTAAGCACAAGCTTTTATTTAAACGCTCTAAAAAGAATAAAATAAACTTTTCCTTCAAAACTTATTTTACTGTCAACTTATAACGTCATTATACAATTTATATGATATAAAAGCTTGTCGCGAGATTTAAGTACTCGTATTCACTTAGTTTAAATTTTTAAAAATTAAAATCATTGAGGTCAAGTTATTTATTTTACTTGTTTATCTACACAGGTAAATCTCGCGACAAGCTTTTATATCATATAAATTGTATAATGACGTTATAAGTTGACAGTAAAATAAGTTTTGAAGGAAAAGTTTATTTTATTCTTTTTAGAGCGTTTAAATAAAAGCTTGTGCTTAAAAAAGTTTTTTTTATTTTTAATTTATTTTTTACTTTTTAGTTATCGCTGGACAGGTTTCTCAGCCTGTTCAACTCTTTCAACGCTGGTTCACCATCCCTGATTTAGCTGAATCAATTCTCGCAAAAAGGGTATTAGACGAAAAACACAATTTTTTTTAAATCCGTATTTTTGTCAATCTTCGTGCAGATCTTGGCTAATATTGTTCTACACACGAATAAAAGGTTTCGTGAAATTATCTTAATAAATGACGAAGTTATAAAATGTTTAATTAAAATTGTGATTATTTTTTGAAAAATCTTAAAGAATATATTATTTATTTGAAATATTTTGAAGGTAAGGGATATATTTCTCTCACATATTAGAAGAAAAATCTAGTTATTTATTAAAAAAATTCAAAAAAGCATTTAAATATTTGTATTAATCAATAAAATGCTTAAAATTCAAAACGCATGTTATCAAAAATGAAAGTTTTCTCAACTAATGATAATATTTTGCTGGACATTGGATATCTTCTACGTAAGAATCTATTTTTTTAATTGCTCAGGTCATCTTTAGAAACTTGATTTTGAAAAAATAATTAACCATCGTATTATTTTTATACAGTCAAACCTTCATGTAATGAACCTCTATTTTGGGAATTTCTCTATTTTAAGAACTTTTTCCTGGACCCAAGCACATATTACTCTTTTCTTCGTAAAATAACTCCAAATAGCGAAGTGCATTTCCTATTTAACGAAATTTTTCTTCTCAGATTCGATTTTTTTTCTCTCTTTATTTTTAAAATCTCCTTATTTGTGCAAATTATTCTCTTTTGGCACATTTTATGGATATCAATAACCATGAGCTAGTTTTACAATGTACCTAACTCATCTAGAGAAACAAAATTGCCGTAATTTTTCAAATAAAATTAACAGATACTATTTGTAATTAAATTTAAGGACACATGTCGCAGTGTGTCTTTAGATTACTGGTGATAAAAATGAGGTATATTTAAATTACTTGTAGGCTTAAAATTAAAAAATTTCTTTAAAAAATTCATTTATTTTAATATAAAATTATTTTTAATTGAAAATACATTGCATTTCTGGATAATATTTTTCTCTTATTGTTTTCCTAGCGGATTCCTTTTTGATGGGTAAAATATATAAAAAAAATGATCCTTCCAATTCTGTAATTATTTTTTGTCTGAGTTTCATAGATTAAAGTTAGATAATTTTTTTTAATTAATTTCTACAATACTCCATCTCAGTTTAACTTGGCAGCGTTGAGAAAAGTATACAATGTACCAATCTACTTGAAAAATAGCTCGACTTTTTTTTGTTTTGAATTTAAATCCAAGAAAATAGATAGAAATTTGTAAAAAAATTGCATACGTTGCAGAAATTAGATTATTTTTACGTTGTAGAAATTTAATTATTTTTTAGACAAAGTTAATAAATACAGTGAATAGCGCAACGTTATGAAATTTTAGTTTGGCTGAAAACCGATTTTCGACGCCAACTTTTGTCATTGTTGTAAAAATAACATTATTACAACAATGCAGATGTATCAAAGTTGGCGCCCAAAACTAATTAAATGTTTTTAATTAATTGCAATATCGAAATATAAATTGTCAAAACATGCATTGTCATCCAAACTGAACGTGTATACAAAATTTCAGCTCAATGAAGTGAAGATATCAGCTTGAAAATTGAGTTGCAAGATTCCACCCGAACAAATTACATACATACATACATACATACATACATTGTAAGTTAAATAAAAGCTTGTAAAAAAGTAGACAATTGATTGCTTTTAAAACTAAATAAAATATTAACTTGTATTGCATTTCTCATCATATAAATATTACTTACTATATACATATATATAATTAATTACATTACACAATCTTTAATGCTTTAGAAAGTCTTTCACAACTGTGATGCAATTATAATGTATATGTCACCACAGCTGAAAATTCCATCTAGCACTTTTTAAGATCATAAAGTCATTCAAGACTTTCAGAGATGTAAGAATATTTACTTCATTCATCTGGTTGATACACAGAACACATATAAAGCAACCTGAAAAACTAAAACTATTTAAAGTATTTATAAAACAAATAGTATATCAAAAACTGGACAAAAAAATAAATAAATCCTTATTAGTACATCTATACCATAAAAAAGACAATCACATTATATCATTACTTTCAGTACCAATTTCCTCATCGCCCATGAAATATAACATATGGATGAAATACCTGTTTCTAAATAGGCAAGGCAAATTTTCAAGCTCTATTCCTGTATAACAAACAGCACAAATATTATCGAAATGATGAATCAGTTATTATAAAGAATTGTTTACACATAAGTTAAAACATATTACTTACTTTAGTATATACTTTTGCTTGTATTGATAGCAAGCATTAACATCACCTGATTCTATATATTTTATATTTAAACACTTACCTGCAAAAAGTATACATGTATTTTCTAAATTTATATGTTCCAAAAGTATAAATCAATTTTTTTGCCTAAAATTTTATTAAGAATGAATGATATAAAAAATTACCATATTCCCACCACTTTCCAAAATTTGTGTGTGGTAACATTCAACTGCAATGGAATCTCTATCCTGCATGATTTTTAAATTATATGCTTCTAATATACTGTCATAAAGCCATTTGTGACAAAAATTTGGTTATTTTTGATAATTACTTACCTCCTCATCTGATATAAAAATATACAACTTTACCCCATAAAAACATAGCTAAATGTCTTGGAAAACATAAAACAACACTACAAGCATATATCAGGTGTTAAAGATACAGTTAAGTTTTTTTGCAAATAGTTTTTGAATTGAGTAATGCTGACTAGACTGAGCTTGAATGTTTTCTTTCTTGACAACTAAAAAAAGAACATCCAGAGTTTTTCTTTTTATTTTTAAATCCCTAATAGTTGGCTTAAATATTTACTGCTAGTTTAAATGCTGATTGGGAGGTAGGTACATGAGGATCAGGTAAATAATTCTTTAGTAATTACTTTTTACCTTTCTTTTACTGAATTGCATGTTGAGACAATTGTTCCTGAACTATTTTACCTTGCAAAAAACAATTCAATACTACAAATAGAAGTTCAGTTTCCTGGTTTTTCTTATGTCATTACATATTTCTTTGACGGAAGACCCCACGCCACACTTTCTATCTGAGATATGGAAAGAAGTATATTCAACATTTTCAACAACATGGAATCTCTCAAACAATTTAAGAATGAACTTTAATATGTTTACATGGTGCATGATTATCTGAGCATTCACATGTATACCAAGCTGAACATGATAATTTTACACACCTGTAATGGCATTGATCACACACACAACCTCTTTCTGAAATGCTTCCATAATCTTTTTAACTACATAAAATACATCTCCATTAGTCTGCAATTTTACAAACCAAGAATTTGTTGCCTGGTCATAAATATCTTTCAGGAATTTTTAATTCATTTTGAAATGGAAATAGGTTGTGAGGATATAAACTGGGGAGAGTATCATTTAAAATTCTATAATGTGCTAAATATGTGTCATGCTGTATTTTCCACAAACTATCTGCTTGAGAGTTAAATTTTCATTTTAAAATAATTGGACATTCATGTACTGTGAAAAGATTAACAATATATATTTTTATCAGTATTGGCATGCAGAAGTATAGATGGCGTGACTTATACTATTAGCAGGCTGAATTACAATAATTATCATCAAAATATTTATTGAAAGCAGGCTTTTTATCAGTCGATGCAATTTTAAAATTTTCCATTATTTGTTTACATCTTATTGAACTTATTCCTTCCAAAAGAGCTACTAGAGAAATTTCCCTTCGCATTTCAAAATTGGAAAACAAGATCATTTAACCATTTCTTCCAAGTGCATTGAAGGTGCCAATTGCAAAGCCAAACACTATTCCGAAATATGTTTTAAAAGCATGTGAAACTGTTTGGTCATCATTGGCCGTAATGCAATTGGAACATTTGCTCAATACATTTGCGCCAAATTGGATGGGTGGGCGATACTAAAGCTGTTCCATGCAATTAATTTTTAACTGGGCACCCTTTCTCCCTGAATGTTGAAACACAATACATATTTCCTGTATTTAATTTATTAGTAATAACATGAGCAACAGAGTAAAGGATTCCTTATTAGTCAAGTACAATTAAACTTCTATTAACCGAATACATATTCTAATACTGAAGATTTTTCAATACCCATTTCAAGATTAGCTTTAATGAACGCTATACAAGTTTTATAAACCAGTTGAAATGCTTGATTATGCTTTGAAAAATATATTATACTGATCCCTTAATAGTCTTTATAAAGAGTGATTCTACCAAGATATTCCATTAATAATTGGAATACAGAATCTTTGATATTTCTATACAACTAGTTTTTCTTTTATATGTCTAGGAAGCTTCACATGTTAGCAAATGTGTTAAATATCTAAATCTACAATTTCACTCATGATATGGAAAAGGTTAAGGGAAAGTTAAATCTAAACATATTGTGTAGATCTTTACATGTGATTCGTATAAAAAATTTTGCAATAGATAATACATTCCAATAATGATTTTCTTCTTACTTTAATTAAATAAATGTATTTTCTTATTAAGAATAGCATTATTACCTTTGGTTGGATCCTAGCAGGGCACCCTTCTTTTACAAGAACACCTCCAGAAAATTTGTATTTTCTATTATTATTCTCACAATCATTTAAAAATTTAGACAAACAATTTACCTCATATATTTACGCTAATTTTTCATAACAATCAATAGAACTTTCGATTTAACGACAAGAAAAAGTTTTACACTCACGAGATCCGCCAAGCGGGCAATCACCCAGCAGGAACTAAAAAAATAATGAATCTACTACAATAGTAAATACCTGGAAATTTTAAAATGTATTATTAAAACATTATAAATAATCAAAGCATAAAATTTTTACATTCACGTGATTGGAGAATCGAGCTTTTACACGGCAGAAGCTAGAAAGTCGATGAACGGAAAATGTTAATTACATCAAATCAAAGCACAAAATAAAATAAAAATACAATATAAAAAGAGTAAAATAATAATAATTCAAAATTATGAATCAAAGTTTTCAGTTGTTCACATAAGTTAGAAATTCCATAAATCAGCAAATATGTTAAAATGATGGAAAACTTAACAGGAAATTGATACAATATAAAAACTGCAAAAAAATGTAACAATCAAACATTATAATTCAAAGTTATAAAATATCTAATCAATAAATCTCCCCGCTAGAATTTTATATACGAACCTTTCAGCACGAGCGCTATAGCAATAATGATTTTAGTAGGTTCAATTAAGCCAACGATGAACTTGGCGATTTTCAAAAAGAGGCCAAAAATATCAAAGTAACCCATCCTTGTTTGTAAATTATAGGAATAGGTGCTGCCAACGAAATTGCGCATTACACGTCCGGCCTTGTTTGTTCCTTTTATCTGTCACTATCGGAGTGAGATAGAGAGAATGGGTGATTTTTCTCGCCCAGGGAATGATATGGAGGTGGAGACTACCAATACAGACTTAACATTGAATAGATATAGAAGCAAATTAACTGATATGGAATTATTAGCCAGGTTTGAGGAAAGTTTGAATTTAAATACTACCCCAAATATCACAATTTTCTTAAAATCGGAAAATAATTTTCAGTGTGGTAATCCATTTAAATTAAAGGAATTAATAATGAAAAATTTCACAATCAAGAAAAATATTCAAAGTATTAGCAAAACAAGAAATTCAGAAATTATAATCAAAACAAATAGCTGCGTGACCGCCAAAGAAGCTTTAAAAATTAAAGAAATTAATGGATGTAAAATTTTTTCTAGATTATCCTTTATTGGCCTAAGTACAAGTTATATTTTACAGGGAATAGACACGGAATACACAATAGATGACATAAAATCTGAACTTGAAAATAACAATCACGCAATTTTGGACATCCAACGGTTCACAAAAAAAAACAGAATCAGGATACAAACCGATCAAAACAATTAAAGTAACCCAAATAGGATGCACGATTCCTGAAAGAGTATCAATAGGATTTGAAATGTTTAAAACTAGCCTTTTTTTTGAAAAACCTAAACAATGTACTAAATGTTGGAAATTTGGCCATATACACAAATTTTGTAGAAGCTCAATTAAATGCCGTGTATGCTCGCTAAACCACTCTGAAAACGAGTGTAAAGAAATAAATACAAAAAAATGTAGCTGTTGTGGAGAAAATCATGAAGCTAACGATAAAAGCTGTAAAAAATATCAGGAGGAAGTCGAAATCTTAAAAATTAAAAATAAGCAACAAATTTCGAGAAACGAAGCAGTCGAAAAGTTCTATAAAGAAAAAAAAACCTCATTCTCGGCCATAACTTATAATAAACAAACTGAGAAAATAGAAACCCTTGAAAAAAGTTTCAAGAATTAAAATTAAAATTGGAAGAAAATAACAACATTTTTGAAATGAAATTGGAACAAATTGTACAACGTTTTACGGCAGAGCTAAACGCGATGATAAATCAAATAAATTTAAAATTTTCATCCTTGATGAACACAATGGAATCTGCGCTAAAAAAAATTGCATCCAATATAACAGTTTCACAAGATAACGACTTTCGAATTAATAGAAAAATAAATGAAAAAGCAAAAAGACTAAAAAACTTTTCAGAAAAGAGAGAAATTAATTTAGAAAGTATAGTAGAACAAAATAAAATTTAGATATAAATATACAAAATTTCTTGCATCCTAAAAAAAAAAAATAAATAAATAAAATAAAATATTAATCGCGGTTTTCTTTTTGAACATTTAAACTATTTCGTAGTATTGCACATTTCCCCCCTTTATATCATGAATATAATCCAATGGAATGCACGTGGAATTAAAAACAAAAAATCAGATATTCTATTCACGCCAATTTTTCAAAAAGCAAGCATTTTAATAATCCAAGAAACTTGGCTACACCCTAATGATAACTTCACAATTCCCAATAAGAATATATTCCGAATCGATCGAGAAAACAGAAGAGGAGGAGGATTAATGATAATTTTAAACAAAGATATTAGCGCAATAAAAATATTCTCAGAAATTAGCGAAGACTTAGAAATTCTATTAGTCAAAGTTCAGATAGATACAGTTCCTATCACAATTTTTAATATTTACATCCCACCGGGTAACTTTAAAGATGACAGTTTATCAAAAATAGCTTCATATATAGATAATCATAGCTTAATATTGGGAGATTTCAACGCATCTCATGAAATATGGGGTTCAAAAAACTCAAATACGTCTGGGAAGAAGATTTTTGATTGGATTATCGAAAATGACTTAATTTTATTAAACGATAAAAGCCCAACTTATCTCCATTCATCGGGAATTTTTACATCTATAGATCTTTCATTATCATCTATAAATTTAAATTATGATATGTCGTGGTCCACAAGTACCGATAATTTTGGAAGTGTGTGTGACCATTTCCCTATTATTATTAATTACAAAAGAACAAACAGCTCAACAGCAAATAATTTTAGACAAAAAACAAATTGGAACAAATTTATTAATCTTATTCAACAAAAGCTAAATTTGGATGAAAATATAAATATAGATGTTGTAGAAGAAATTAGAAAAGCCCAAATCTTGTCTCAGGAATCAGAAAAAAATCAGATAAATTCAAGAGCTCCATGGTGGACAGCAGCATGCGGGTATTTAAGAGCAAAAAAAAAAGAAAACTCCTTAAGAAAGCTAGAAAATACTTCAAAGAAGAAGACTGGATAAAATATAAAGAAATAAGTGCAAAACTTAAACGAACAATAAAAACCTGTAAAGAAAACTTTTGGCACAAGACATGTGAAAAAATCTCTTCTCCTAAAATTCTTTTTAAAATAATTCGTATAATCAAAAATAGAACAATTTCGAACTATTCTTCATTTAACATCATTGAGAATAATGGAATCATACTAACAAACGAACAATCCCAAGCTAATTGTTTTTTAAAACATTACGCAAAACAAAACAATAATAGTATACAAAATATTTTTATTCCGGACAATAGCCAAGATATTAATAAACCGTTCTCTTTAAAAGAATTAAAAATAGCAATATCTCATAAAAAAAACAGCAGTCCAGGGCATGATAAAATTTCTCTCCAAACAATCAACCACCTCCCCATCAAAGCAATAAATCTTCTCCTGAAATCCTTTAATGACAGTTGGTCTTCTAGTCAAATTCCAAAAGATTGGACTCACGCAATTATTTTACCATTCATAAAACCTCACAAAAATCCCAAGGAAATAGCGTCATATCGCCCAATTTCACTTACCTCAATAGCTGCCAAATTAATAGAAAGAATGATCCTACACAGAATGTTAGATTTCAGCTTTCAAAATAAAATTTTTCACGTAAATCATCATGGCTTTTACCCCCACAGAAGCAGTATTATATATATATAATACGATTCTTCAACTTCAACATGATATCATACTGGCTAGAGAACGTAAGGAATACTTTATTCTAGTAGCATTAGATATTAAATCAGCATATGACTCAGTGTGGCCAAGTGGTCTAGTTTCTAAATTAAAAAAAGTTGGATATTCAGGTAATTTGCTACGATGGATTCAAAATTTCTTGCATCAAAGAACAATTCAAATTAAATGGCGGAACAATTTTTCGAAAATCAGCAAAAACAATTATGGTGTACCTCAGGGTTGCATCTTGAGCCCTTTCCTATTTATGATTTATATGGCAGACATTTTTGAAATTCAACACGACAGCCATCTTCTGGTCTATGCAGATGACATTTTTTTTATATAATAGCGGCACAAATTGGAACAAAACAATAGTCGAATTACAAATATCTTTAACCCTCTGAGTGTTTGGGCTTGTCCTGAAAAATCATTCCGAAAGCGTTTACTTCTTTCTTGAGAATTCCTTCGAAAGTGCAACACATTTAATTCCTTTCCCCCTTAAAGATCATGGGAGGTCTACAGGGTGGGAGATTTTATTACTCAGTTCGGCCTCTTTGTTGCTTTAAAACCGGGAGAAAACTCGTTCACAGCTGTGGCGTTGCCTTGTGCGAATTTTGGGTGGAAAAAGCGAGTCCAGTGGTTGTTTGATCGGTTAAGTCGCAATAAAAGTGAAGAGTTTAAAAAATAAAAACTCGAAAGAAAGAAACTTGTTACAAAAGTTGAAAAATACTTGTTTATTTTAAACAAAACAAAATTTAAAAAAAAATAATTTAAGAAAAATAAACTATTTTGCACTAACGATTTAAACCAGGAAAAAGTACGTTGTATTTATTGTGGAATATGAAACTAAGAAAACACAAATACATCGTAATGTTTTTTTTAAAAAGTAACTATGTAAAAAAAGAGTAAAATTGACCATCTCTCTCTCTCTTTTTAAACAATAAGAGAATAAATGAAGTATCGTTACATACGACAATTATGTTTATGAAATGAAATCAATCTTCTTCTATTCAATTATATTTTAAATTTAAAGTAACATAAAGAGGGATTTCAATACATTTAATTTATATATATTTTAATCCTATAAATGATGTTTTTATGTTAAATTAATTTTTCGGAAAAAATTAATGGGGGAATATATTTTTCTTCAAAATGTAAAAGTATTTCTAACCATTTTTTATTAAAATTTAATTTTTTATTTTTCTGTTTCTTTAGTGTTAATGGAAAATTTACCGATAAATACAACTTTCCCACAATTCAATCATTACAAATTCTAATGAGAGAAAAACTTCTCCCAATTAATTTTGTCTTTCAAAACAGTACACTTAAAACAATTTTGCTCAGTGAAGCTAACCGACAATTCCGCAGTGTATTCATATTAATTTTTAAAAAAATAACATTCGGAAATGCTGTATTCAATTTTTTGAGTATAAAAAAATAATGCCTGCTGTGGAGAAGACAGAGAATGAGATGTGATGTATGGTTTTGAAAGAATGTTTTCGTACATGTAGAGTATTTTTGAAAATTTAAATATCACCAAAGCTGATCATATGATTGTAAATGAGTCTTATTTTAGAATGTGAGCTGTGGGGTATCAAAATAAAACATTTTACTTTTAAATAGCTAAGTAGTTTATACTCAATATCCTCTTCATAAAATTGCTTACAACTTTTATTCAAATTGTAAAGAAACTGAAATATAAATATCTGACTTACTCCAGTCAAAAATATTCATATTATGTGAAAATACTGTTCCTCCACTTATTTAAGTACATTTATAAGCTATAGCCCAAAGCAATATTTTATTTTTATGAACGAGGCACAAAAATTCAGTTATAAAAATATATTTTTCATTTTAGAACATATAAACCGTACACGGATTGTAAGACCATTTCTAAAATACTAAGAGTTTTTAGAGGAACAAAAACATATAATTTTGGGTAGTTCAAAATTTTAATATAATACGCAAATATATATATTATTAAGCAAATACATTTGACAAGAAAAAAGTAATTTATTTAAATCTTGTATTGGCATGAATAAAATAAATCAAAGATCATTCTGAAATAAACACAATTAAAGGGAAAATGTTTAATTTGCAATCGATAGCATACAAACGTTTCTGTTAGAGGTATCCCTGAAGTGACGCAATACTATTCGGTAAAAAATAAACTTATTGCTGGAATCATACAATTTCCTAATGAATGGGTGAATCCGAATATTTTTTTCATATGTAAACTGTTTGGACGGAAATGGCTAAATAGGAACATTTAATAATTTGCATAAATTAAAATTAACCGTTATAGTTTATATAATTTCTTCAGATTACAAAAGGTGTATTTCGGAAGCACAAGTTTTAATAGGAGTACGGCTTACGAAAAGTAGAACAAATATATCTGAAGGACTATGGTTTGTTACCTTAAATATTGTGAAATACAACAAAGTATATTGGAGTGAGTGATTTTGGGGTTTATTGGCGCAAGAGCCGCCGATTTCGGCTATACTGCGCCAAACATTTGTTTTAATATCTGTGGTCTAGACGGGAAGAGAGAAAGAAAGAATGAATTGAATGACAAGAAAGAGGGTCGAAAATAGAGAAGGATCACTAGGGACCCCGGGTTCGTGAAGCCCGTGTTTACCAAAGACAGTAAACCCCGTGGGAAAAGGAAAATATCACTAGGGCACCTCGGGATTGTGACACCCGTACTCACCTAAAGAAGGCGAGCCCCCTGAGGGGAAACCATATTGGAAATCAATTCCCCAATTCGTGTTAATAAAAATGTATGAAAAAACTGCAAGACTTATTTTTGTATTTGTAATTATTATGATTTTTCCTGAAAACTGCAATTTCTTGTGCGGCACCCGTCAAAACCGCTGGGCCCTCACTTTTTGCCCAGCTCACCCCTACCTAAACCAGCTCGCTCTGCTCTAGCAAGTGAAAATGCCGTCTTCTCTCTCTCTCTCTCTGTTTATCAAGGTTATGTATTGCAGACTGCATCATGTATTTAGATGTTCGTTTTTTTCTTCTACGTCAATCTGTTAAAATCTGAATTTAAAATTATTTGAAATTCTTAACATTCGCAACAATGCCCTTTATATTTTTTTAATAGTACATGAATGCGTCTTCAAACATTACATTATATTTATGTTGACTTTTTAATTAATATTAAGTATAACTTAACGCAGAGAATTTTCTGAATTTTAAAACAGATATTTCAAAAACTCTTATAGATATGATCATAGTTTTCCATTCCTGTGTTTTAGCTTCTCAGTATTGTGCTTCTACTTAAAAATTTATTGCATATTCATCAAATTTTTCAGCATAACTTTTGCTCTTAACATACAGTTTTAACCGAATTGTATGAAATTTACGAAATGCATTAAAATGCTTAAGATTCTTATGTTAAAATTTTAATTTAATATTTTATTCGAAGAATTGTTAGAACTTATGGTAAATAATATTTAACTGAGTATGTGCACGATACATAAATATTTTTTTCTGAAATTTCAAATACAATTTCTAATATAAAATTCATAGTTTTGTATGAAAATCTGGATATTTTCTGAATGTCAATTATAATAGATATCCAGATTTTAATTACTTGTTCTTCAGTTAGCTTTAAAAAATAAATATTTAGAAATTTTGCATAAACAAATATGTTTAAACAAAATTAAAAATTTATCTTTATATTTATTTATATGCGTAAATGTCTACTGTAAATGTATCCGAATATTTTTAATTACTATTTATTCAAATATTCAAGGTTAAAAATATGAATCGGTATAAAAAAAACCCCTCATTCATGTTTTCTCTGAAGTAAACTGAAACTCAAGCATTTTTTTTTAATTCAAATATAATTTGGTGTATTGTAGCAATACGCGCCCTGAACATCTGGCTTTAAAATAAAAAAAAAATAATGGATCTGAATTAGTTTTTCCATTATTATTTTTATGAAAACGTAAGAATTTTTTCCAATAATTTGATGCAAAAGTTTAAAAATTATTTATTTTTAGTAGTTGGAAAGTTTAAAAGGTTTTAAAATTTGAAGCGTTCGGTTTCTTATTAACTTTTTTGACACCTTTTAATGAAATAATCATAGTTTAAAAACTGAAAACATTGGTTAAGAGAAGAAAAATGAAGCAATTAAATATAGTTCTAGATGTTATATAGAGATTTATATATTTTAAAAAACTTAATTTTCCGTTTCATCATTTTAAGATAAAGAAAATAATACGAGTTAATCAAGCAAAGAGAATATACTTAAAAAGTTATTTGTCCAACTATATAAAATAGCAGATTACAGTCCCAACTTATTAAAACTTCAAATTAATATAAAATCAAAAGTGAGTTATATAATATTTTATTTATATGTTGGAACATTTTTCAAAACTTGAAAAAAAAAGTTAAATTGCTAAAAGTACAAAAATAATTTATTTAATTCAAACGCAATAATATCTCAAATGAAGCTAAATTACAAACACTAACTTATAGTTCGTTCACTAAGGGGTCTAAAGAAATTCTTCCCAACTTTTTTACGATTGCTTCAGGGTCAAAACGCAGGGATCCCCGAGAGCAATAAAACTTCCTGTCAGTGACCATTGTGTCGTCGCAACCCTCCCTAATTATCTTTCATGGTGTTAAACCATAAAAGAGGGGAAAGGATTTCAGAAAAACACGGCCTAAACGCTTTTGAAGCACTCTCTTGAAGTCAGAAAAAGACGTGTAGTGCGTTTTCGAAGCATCTCTAGACGTGCGGAAAAAGACGTTCAAACCGCTAAGAGGGTTAAACAATATTTCAACCTGGTGTAAAAAATGGAAGTTGTCCACCTCTCTAGAAAAAAGCAGTTTAATCAACTTTTCCAGAAAAAGTACAATACCTCCTATACTTAAAATATGTGACAAACCCATTCCCGAAGTAAAGTGTCTTAAAATTCTAGAGATAGTCTTCGACCCCAATATCACTTGGAAAAATCATATTATTTACCTCAGACAGAAAGGTTTTAAATATTTAAATGCAATCAAAGCATTATCGTCCCCTAAAATAGGAACAAGAACTGATACTCTTTTAAATATTATTAATGCTACAATCCGTTCTATTTTTGACTATGGAAGTCAACTTTTTTCCTTTTCAAGCAATAGCAATAGACAAAAACTAGAACCAATTTACAATGCTGCATTACGTTTAGCCCTAGGTCTCCCAAGAAACACTCCGATAGACGTATTAAGAGCGGAATCTATGAATGGCAGTATCAATAACCGACATAATTTCCTTTGTCAAAAATTTATTATTAAACAAATAGCATTAAAAGACTGGTCACCAAATGCAAGGTTATTTTGGGATATTAATAATAATTTTTATAGATATAGAGAAAAAGAAATCAGTATTTTTCAAAAGTCAATCAACCTTCTCCAAGAACTATGTATTTCTAAAGTAGATATTCTTCAGTGGACTCCTCCTCCTCCAATCTATGAAAACCACAAAATTAACATCTATACTCATGAACTGCCATTTCAAAACAGAGACCTTGCAGATCTCATAGTACAAAATATGTTTAATGATTATATCCAGTCAAACTTTAATGACAGTATTATAATTGCAACAGATGGTTCTAAAAATATTGATCAAACATCAATAGGAATCTTAATCCCCAAGAAAAAAGTTAGACAAAATTACATTCTGAAAGAAATGATTTCCATTTTTACAGCGGAAGCTATTGCCATTTGGACTGCGTTAAAAAATTGGGTTTCAGAAACAGAAAAACTATGTCATCCTGACGGACAGCTTATCAGTTCTAAAAAGTATCCTTAATATTAACAGAAAATCCAGTACGATAATATTAAATTTAAATTCAACGTTACACGAGTGTCTCCAAATAGCTCAATCAATTACATTCATTTGGGTACCAGCTCACAAGGGAATAGAAATTAATGAAGAAGTAGATAAATTAGCTAAAGCCTCTCCAGATCCTTGGAATATTATTCCTTGGATTACTTGGGAAGATCTACATACATTTTTCAAAAATCAACACAAAACGAAAACGAAGAAACATGGAAAAAGAGCAAGAGACATAAAAATTATAGTTATATTTCTCATCTTAAAAAATGGAAAAGACAGGCAGCAAAAAATAGAAATACAGAAGTTTTAATTAATAAGCTGCGGGCAAAGAAATTATCATTAAATGATATTTATTTTCTTTTTAAACAAACAGATTCCCCATTGTGTTCAGATTGCCATGTACCAGAAACTAGTGAACATTTTATTTTAACCTGCAACAAATATCAGTTGCAACGTAAAACATTAAAAATTTTTATCTCTGATCATGGTGAATGGTCTTATTCATCAATAGCGAATTGTGATACAATAGAGCATATTCAAAAAGTCGACGAATTTTTAAAAACAACCAATAGATTTTAAAATATCAAGTTATAGATCCAAAATACACTAGTTTCATCTACCACTTTGGAAGCATAAGTTAACAAAACTTACAATTTTACATAATAATCAAGATCTATACTTGCATCCTATTTAAAGAAAATAATGCAATTAATCATTTCGGAGCATAAGGT
>BMAO01026609.1:58702-91685 GCA_019973975.1 Trichonephila clavata
TTAATCATTTCGGAGCATAAGGTGTTAGCCAGAGCTCCAGATATACAGTGATAATACTGTATTGAACTGAACTGAACTGAAGCTCATTTGGTTCGTATTAATTAAATAAAACAAAGATTTCTTTGAAACTGTGAAATATCTCATTTTATTATTAAAGTAAGGAAGAAATTTACTCTTATGATGCAATTTCTAAAGCTTAGAAATAACTTCAATTTAACCTCTAAATACAAAGTACCTAAAAGTAGTTGTGTAATCTAAAATTTAATTATTTTATTTTTCATTTTTATGAATAGATTTTTGGGGCTACGATGGGCTTAGAAAGATTTTAAAAAATTGTACCAAATATTCGGATTAGTGCTACAATTTGAAATGATTGTAATTCTCTGATCTTTGAATAAAATATCTTGTTTTCCATCATTTATTTTAGTTCAAATAATGTTGTTTTTAAAGTCTTTAGAAGGGAGTTATTAATTTAAAGTAACTTTTCGCTAAAAGACTATCTTCTCAATTTTTTAAATTTCCCTTTGCATGAGCATGGTTTTGTGTCATGCTAAATATTGTAAGTGTAAATAGATTCTATTTAGTTCAAGCATTGCATTATATTTTAAACATTAATTATTATTCATTTATTTCAATTCTTGCTTATTTTTAATCATTATTTTAATGTGTTAGTTTCTATAATTTTAGTTCCTCATTAAAATGTGATCTGGTCGAAGATGATTGATGTAACTAATTCGAATTGAACTATTGTGAAAATTTGCAGCACATTAATGTTAAAGGGACTCACGTTGGGAAAAAGGAATGATTTGCATTATTAAAAATATTTAGAATATATGAAAAAAAATTGTTGGTGCTTGCGTATTATTGCAACCATATTGGCAACATTATATGAATCAAAGCACATCATGATTCTATTTTTAGGTTGATGTAAGGGTTTCCTAGATTAGTATATCAAGTAAATGACTTTATCCATGTTTGTTCTAATGTATATGTATTGTAGAATGGAAGTCAACTAACCATTTAAAAATTTTAGTTGGACCAGTAAAATAATTAGAAATTGAGTACTTACATATTATCGCAACCTATTGTCAATATTATATAAAACAAAATGCCAATACAGCGCATGTGACACATGCAAAATTGGGGTTGATAACTTGGAAAGTTATCTTGAACATTGGTGAATGTTATGATAATACTTATGTGATTGCAACATCAGTTAACCAATCAAAATTTTGAAGTAGAAGCATGTTTTTTTTTTGTTTCATGCATTGTCTTTTTACCTTTTTGTACTTTCCGTTAGGTGTACTATATTCAGCATGTTGCATATAATGTACCTATAAGAAAAAACTTTTCAGTATTAAGTACTAATGTTAATTCTTCATTGAGTAATTTTGTTTCAAACACTTTCGACTGTCAAAAATTTCCAATAAGTATTTAATCAGAAATAACAGGTGTACTTCAGCAACATAGTGTTTTAATTACACAGTACCTAGAAATAAATATAAATTCATTTTTGCTAATATTAGAGCATGTGTTGTATGCTTTAGAAGCAATGGTGATAATTATTCTATTTAGTGTCAGTTTCATGATGAAAGTGATCAACTAATCACAAGCAAAAAGTTTTGAATAACTTGTGTTGGTAGCTCAATAGATGTATATTTTCTGTCTGAGGTATTTATAGATATTTAATACAGGATTATTCATAATTCCTTCCAAGATTTCGTAGAGCTGTACTAAAAGTAAGACAAATACAGCAAAAAAAAAAAAAAAAAAAACTTATAATACAGAAAAAATTCAAGTTTTATTTACACAGTTTTGGGAGTTTTGTATATGAACTCTTGGTCATATGGAATACACCAATACGATAGTCCAGTTTCGTGTTCATTCTACTCAACATAGTACTACCAACGTTATTGATGGCACATTATCTTTCCCTTGTTATCCAAAAACTTGGTGTTTTACATAAGACCCAAGTTTTTGTACCCCCTTTACTGCATGATGTAGCAGAACTGCATGAAAGGATAACATGTGCTGTCAATAACATTGAAAAATACCATATTGAGTAGAGTTGGTCAGGAACTGGTACTGGCATTGACTTGGTACATGGCATACATCACACTGATGTATGCCATGTGACCAAGGTTCATATACAGAACACCTGTTAAATATGTGAATAAAACTCGGATTTTTCCTGTATTCCTTCTTATGTTCTTTTTTGCATTATCATTTGTTTTATTCATATGTTAGCTTCTTTACAATGCTTTGGAATCTTGGAGGGAATTATGAATAACCTTACATAAAGCAATGTTTATTTTTGAAGAAAATAATTTTGAAACTTAGGTTATTGACTATCATGTAAATTACAGATTTTTATATTTATAAAACTGTAATTGATTTTCATTAAAAAAAAATATTTTTATTAAAATCATACAATTATTAATCAAAATAAAGTGCAGGTTTAAAGTCAACACACATACACATATTGATAAATTTTTTAAACAGAAAGCTGTGATGAGTTTTTTGATGTGTTAAGAAGAGAAAAATAATTTATATTTTAAATGAATTAATGGTACTTGCATATAGCGTCACCATCGCCAAATTGTGACATTTTCCACCTAAATCTGACTGATTGGGTTTTCCCCCCATATGAAACACGTTAAAATCTTTGTTGTTTTGATATCAAGGTACGATTTGCATGGAACCACTTTTGCTGTAGTGATGCTAATACATAAGTAACAAATTAATTTTTGTGGAAAGAACATATATGGAATTTGAAGAATTTTTGGAAATAAATAGAAAGAATGTTTGTCTGACAAGGGGAGGGGATGACTTAGGAAATTCATTTGAAGTGGATACTTTGTGGTAATAGTAGTACTCTTTTAGGGTGTTCAACCCTCAATGTAATTGTACCGAATGACCAGTCAATTTGGAGAAAATTGGCTTAGAAATTCATACTTAACTTTTATACAATTAAGTTTTAATTCACATCGGAGATTCAGTGGCATAAGTAGTAGCGTACCTGCACACCATGCAATTGGATTTTTTAAATTCATTTACTGTAAAATCCGGCTTATAAGGCGCACCGCTGTATATTGCACACTTATACTTTCAAGTTGCAATTTTTAATTTTTAGGTATATTTACTGTATAACATGCACTCCCCTTTTTGCAAAGAAACCTAAAATGTTCATACGCAATGCTCTTATGTTTTTAAGTCATTTATTCCAGGTATTTTTCAAAGCTTTTGAAAAATAATGTATTTCTGGAAATACAACCCTTTAAGTTCATAAGGAATGTTATTTATTCTAAATAAACAGTATTTTGATATATATAGAAGTCGACTATTTCCCTATGCTTATCTTTTCTATTATTTTTAAAGCTCTTCTTTTTGTACCCTTTGTATAACTTGCACCCATAAATTTTTAGCTTATTTTTTTTGTGTTAAAAATGCATGTTATACACTGGATTTTATGGTAATCACCTTCACAAATAAATAAATTTATTTGAAAAAAGACATATTAAATATTTTTTTTATATAATTATGATGATTTTCTATATTATTTATAATATATTGTAGTATAAAACTATTTGTACTTAATTTTTATGTAAAATATCATTTAATATTTATTATAATATATTTTCATCAGAAATTTTATTTATTAATAATAAAAAATATAATATAAATATGTATATAATCACAGTAATTATTTTACTTTTAAAAATACAAAATAATTATATAAAATATCATTTAATAAACCTTTTTAAATAACTTTATTTAATTGTAAAAACTAGTAATATAAATTTTTTTTTAAAGTTAACTCCTACTTTGATCGGCAAAAAAAATGTATTTTAGTTACTTTTTATTAAATAGTTATAATTAATTTTTAAATGTGTATATACATATGACAGAATCACAACATTAAGTTGCAATTAATTTTTGTTAATTATCTTTAAAGTATCATATTGTTATCTAAAACAATCACGTATATATAAAATTTAATTTCAACTGCTTGATTTGAAACGTGAGGGAAAAAAAAATTCTTTTTAAAGTGTGTGTTTCTACCTAAGTTGCTAAAAATGAAGTCAACGTGGCTGTATCTGTAATTCTTTGAATAATTAGTTTCAGTCAATTAATTTTAATTAAATTATCGTATTATTACCCAAAACCAATAGTGTATAGAAAATTTCAGCTCAAATGAGCGCTTTAAAATGTGAGAAAAAAAAACCTTTCAATTTTTTACAGAAGTCGCCAAAAATGATGCCAAGGTGTCTGTATTTGTAATTCTTTGAATAATTATATTTAATAAATTAATTATAATTAAATTACTGTATTGTCATCCAAAATAATTGTGTATGTAAAATTTCAGCTCAATTAAGTGCTTTAAAATGCATTTTATTAATGATTGAAAATTTGAACAAGATAAATATAGAGAGAGTGTGAGCTAATAGTATGAATTGAATAATTAAATGGATTGGAAAAAAAAGCACAACACACATCAAGTCGATTGTGCGACTCGAACCCTATCCACCTGTGTAGAAAGCAGATACGTTACACCTATGCCACTGCTGGTAATTAAAGCATAAATTTTGAAGGCTATTTTCTACGAATTGACTGCCGATTTTGTGCTATTACACTGAATGTTGAACACTCTTAAGAAGTACTACTATTTAACAAAGTCTCGTCCCTAAATGAATTTCCTTAGTCGTGCTCTCCCTTGGTGAGATGCAAATAAGACAAAAAAATTTAATTTTTTAAAGTTAGCAGATGTTTTAGTGATCTCTGGCACAATTTCATATAGTGTATCATTGTGTTTTGATTGAAATTTTTTTTTTTTTGCATGACGGTTACATAATTTCTAAAGGTTATCAGATATTATGAGAAATATAACGTATCATTCAAATAGAAGCTAGAAAAGTAATCGAAAATTAAATTTTGATCATTTTACAAAAACATAAAACTACAGCCAGACATTGGTTTAACGCTTTTGCTAGTGCCTGACATGAGCAATCTTGTATTATTTTATTTCTAATACTTGTCTGAAATCTGTTCTGGTAAATATAGTTTTTTAATTATAATCACCCCCCCCCCCCCAGTAAAATAGGAAGAAAAAAAAACTTCATCGATATTTGTTTTTCACAAAAAAAAAAAAAAAAAAAAAAAGTGTTGTAAGGGGTTAACAAAGTTTCTAAATTCTGAATGTGGAAAATTTGTTAGATTCATCTTTTAATTGTAAAATGTTCTCAATTCCAGGAAAAGTTTGCAAAATAGAGGTTTGACTGTATTTTAATATTTAAAGATATTTATGATTGAAATAGTTTTCAAAATTACTTTCTTATTGCTACCAATTTAGCTTATTATAGAATAAATGTTTTTTCTATTAATGGTTATTGTAGATGTAAAATGTAATCTAATTTTTTAAATATTTACATTAGAAAAAAATACTAAGATTGCTGTTATACTTGTAATTTTCTTCTCTAGGATGTCAAAATATGTTCCATTTATGATTGTTCCTAAAATCACCCAAGCATGTTCTGGAATTGCTGCAATGGTTTTGTTTGGTTACTTGTGGAAAGCCGATTTACAAGCAGGAAAGAATATAGAAGAAAGACAAAAAATGAGATTGAAGCAGACTTCTTCGCAGTCATAAACTAAACTAGTGAATTTATATTTATTCAAAAACAATCGTCTACTTGATAATGTAAATATGTTTATGAAATAAATTCATTGTTTAATAAAGTGTAATTTATTTTGAAATGTATATTTGCCAGTATTTTTCTTCAGACATGTTTCAAAATAGGGGACCCCCACCCCAAAAAAAACTTTTTTTTAAGACTTATAATACTTTATCCCTTTGAATCCAAGGCACAGTTTTTTCCCTAAGTTAATGCGGCTGAAAATCGGGTGCGACTTAGAATTTAAGTTGAGGAAATTGAATATGATACTGACGGTTAGAGCAATTACAGGTTCAAGAAAGTATTTAAAAATTATTAATACTTGTAAAATAAATGAATTATTCAGTTCTGATTTTAAATTTTATAGTGCGGCTTGGATTCGAGTAAATACAGTACTTGTTTTTTCAGCATTAACATTATAAATTGGAATTTTATTTAAAATACTCGTTAATTCTGAATTTCTTGTCATTGCATTGCATAGATATTGTATAGTGAAAAAATGGGAGCATGCATTTTTCATGAAAAATTAATTATATAAGCATATTGAAATAAATTTTTATTTAAAAACTCAACAGATTGTCCTCAAATATATACATATTAATAAAATCATCATACATTTTTTAAGTGGTAACCATTAAGTATACAAAGATTTAAAAATTTTTGAAACTTCTTTACTGTGTAAAACTTTGAAAGCTTTATAGATCACAGGACATATTTACAAGAACCTCATTAACTTTTAAAGGTAAAGAAGCCACCCTTTTTTCATACCAAATTTATTAAATGACATGAGTAACTACTTATTTTTTCTTTTAAGTTGTTGATTCCATTTTCCCCTCTAGTTTTACTACAGCATTATCTGTAGTAAATGAAATTAAACATTTTTTTCAGTAAGATCAAAGTTGGAACTTCAAAAATGCCACATTGAAATAATTTGTAGTTTTTATTGTCATCAAATGTTATGGCAAAAGGACCTTGTTTAATAATTCAGAACTGTATTAAAAAATCAGATGGATGTGCACAATACACTCATGGAATATAATGCTGAACTATCCCTTTTGGAAGCTCTCCCAGTACAAGATTTGACACTAGATGACTATGTGCAAGTTGACACAGACATCACTGAATGGGGAACCCTATCTGACGCTGAAATTGTGGCTTTGGACCATAATAACACAGAAAGTGATGACAAATCTGAGTTGACTCCAATAACTCTGACAGAAGCTAAAGTGTAACTAATGGACATTTTTCGAGTTTCATTTGTTCCAGAAAAATCTATAGACAAAGTTACTTGAATGCCATAAAATAAAAAAAACCAGATTTTTTCGTCAAAAGAAATTAATCATGTAAAGGTATGAATTATTTTAATACAGGACTTTTAAAAAAATAATGTATTTCTTACACATATGTACAATTGTTTTATTACATAGTTTGAAATGTATTAAAAAAATATCTTTGAATATTTTGGGGGAGCTTTTTTTTACTCTCTTGATAATTCGAAGGTTTTCATTGGTCCCTCCGATTTCGAATTATTGAGAGTTGACTGTGTATATATTGTGTAATTAATGAATAAACACTAATGCAGCATTAGAAAAGGAATAATGGTGATAAATATTAACTGAAATGCATAGCAGGTTTTAACAGACATTTTATACCTCAAGCAACTGTTTTAAGAATGAAAGTGAAAATTTCAATTTAGGTGTGTCTGGAAATAATAAAACAGATTCTTTCCTCCAAAAAGCAAATCAAGGTTATAAAAACATTATTACCAGTCATTATCAATATATTTTTTATTATTGTGAATATCAAAATTTTAAGAATTATTTGAGCAATAAATTATTTTAAAAAACAGGAGTTAAATCAAAAGAGACATTTTAAAATGATTCATTTATTGGAAATTATTTTAAATCCAATCCTAGAAAAATAGAATTTAAGAGTCAGAACTGTTCACATATATACATTACACAATAAATTATTTGTAAACGTATATATTATTTCTTCTTTTTCATCTTAAGCATCAGTTCCTTTCTACTAGCATTTGTAGCAACAGTTTCTTGTAGCCGTTCAAAGAAATCTTTTGAAGATTTAATTTTTTCACCTTCCATCTATTAAAAAAGAATAAAATTGAAATATTTTAGAACTATTATCCATAAATACATTTAAATATTATAAAAAGAAGGAAATCAAAACTTACATTAGCTATTTGTGTATTTCTTTTCTGTTTCAACTTTTTCAAAATATTTAATTTTTCTTGTTCCTTTGCTTTCCGAGAAAGTGGCTTTTCGCTAGAGTTTTCACTCTCTTGTTTCTTTTGCTTCATTTTTTGGTGCACCTTCTTTTTTCTGCGTTCACGCTTTCGATCTGTTTCTGTGCGTTCTGTCTGTCCTTTGATTACACCTGTTCTTTTCTAAAAAGTAAAAAGTTGAGCAGTTACTTAAAATGAGGCAATTAAATGGCACTAACTATCTTGCATATTAATCAACAAGGATAAAAATCAAACTCATTCATACATAATAAAATTTACTGTTTGTACATTAAGAAATGTATTCAGATCACTTAATCAAATCAATATAATAACTAAACATTTTACGTAGCAAGGATTTTAAAATATGCATGAAGCATTACATTATCATAAGTATTTAAATAAGGAACAGGATTTTTTAATACTTATTTTTATTTGCTACAAAAACATTTAAAAATTTTATATTTTATAACACTTAAGTACAATTTATTTCAATCATTCTAGCTTAGATTTAAACTAAACTCAGTGGCACAACAGCCAATGAGGGTCAAAGCCCACTGTGCCCCTCTCAATTTTCAACCTTGATGCACTGAGGTGCATGAACAGATGTTCCGGTCTGGTGCGAAACCTCCAGTATTCAGTTCCAAAGCAAGCTTGGTACTCCTTTTTGGCCCACTGAAGGGATGAAAGGCCGGGATTTGAACTCCAGACATGTAGTGTGGATGTGTGATAGTACCACTCAGCCATTGGGCTTACATTGGCTTAGATCTAACAATGTGGAATTTCAAAAGTAATGCAATGCACATGAAAGATTGCAAATAAAGGAAACGATACTAAGGAATACACAAAGGCATATTAATTTAGTTTACCTTAACTTCTTCAGGTGCTAATAAGGTAATATCACTATAACTTGTTGGAGCAACCTCTTCAACTGTAATAGCAGGTAAATTACTGACAATCTTTATGTCTGGTATAGCCTGAAAAATAAAGAATTGAAAATTATGATAAAATTTTTTAAAATTATCATTTATTTTCAGTTTAGTACATATATATTTCAATATAATTGATTAAAATTGGGGATGATATAAATCAGCCATACACAACCTGCGGCCCACCAAACCTTTCTGAGTAGCCCGGTCATGGACTGTTGCACTTACAAATTCATTTAAGAACAATGTATTAAAAATTTAGAGAGGAACTCTATCAATCAAATATATCAATTTCAATATCGATGTAGTGCTGGTACAAATTGCAAGATACCTTTTTTTCTTTTTGTAATTGAAACGGTTAGTGATAATAAATAACAGTTGAGTAGCAACCATTTTATGGATGAAACTAATTTTTAATTAACCCTCATGTTTTCCAAACGAAAAATATCTAATGAATATATGTGATTTCAAGAAGGTTGGAATCTTGATTATTTTGCACAGAAAAACAAACATAGATCAACAACTTGTGTTTGATAGGTCTTGAAAATGTTATATTTAACAAATATAATTTTGTTCATCACTATAGCACTAAACACTACTCTTTCAATTGCTCTTTTTCTTGAGGATCAATTCAAGAAAAAATTAATTAGCTTTCTTAAATAAATCTTTGCAACAAAATATATTGTCGGTGATAATGTAACAAAAAGCAGAGATAAGAAAAGTATCTTATAAATTTTTTTACAATATGCTGTATATATTGATACACATATGAAGTTGTAAATGATAAACATGAATTGATACAGAAATTGTTAGTGTTTCTTGAATGCTTCCAATGTACTCTTTGATAATTTAGTTATTTGTTCAGATATTTTTGGTAAAATCAAAAAGTATAAAAAAAATCGAAACAAATATGCACAAGGAAGTCTGAACTAATTTTAAACCAATAATACTGATTTCAGTTTGGAATTCAGTAAAAACTCTTTGCTACTATCCTGCACTTGATAGATTAGTATCTGAAATAAAAATAAGTGAGGCTTTGTCAAGAAAAAAAAATCAAAATACATGGCAGTTTTGGTTTTAAGATAGTAGAATGCAAACAAGGGGCTTGGGATCATTGAAGAAAGAAAATTGAAAAAAAAACAACAACCCATAACTGAGTAAAAAATGCGTAAAACCTATTTTTTGAGAGTTGAGTTAGATAGAGTTTCATAATTTTAATCAATTTTTCATATTTTAAATATCTTGGATGTTATAGCACCCCCGCCCATTAATCTTCATGTTGCGTCCTGCGTGAAATAGTTGTCATATGTTTGTGGCCCAGCGGAAAAAAAGGTTGAGTATCCTTGATATAAATTATCTGGGATCTTAGCAATTTTCAAAAATAATTCATAGCACAGTTTGAGGCATTTACCTTAAAGAAAAGTAGAAGACTATTGCATGTCCCATGCTTAGTTGTGATTATAAGTAAGTCATCATCCTAATGCAGAGGTGGGGAAATAACAACCCTCGAAGATTTTTTTTTTTTTTGCAACTCATCAAGACGATCAGAATACCAAATAGATAGAAAATGTATCCAGGGGTCAACATTCATTTTCTAGCAGCTTTTTCTGCATAATGATCAACAAGAGTAAAAATAGATGTGAATTGGCTAGCACCAACTTGCAGGCTGTGATGAGAATCTCAACAAGCAATTTCACTCCTGATTAAAAAAAAGTAGAAAAGTGCGAGTCTATACATTTTTTACATGTCTGTAGTTGTCTCATTAAAATATTTCTAAAATTACATATGTTTTGCAGCAATGGAAATGAAAATAGCACAGTATATAAAATTGCTATTTCATTTAATTCATATATATTGATTTTTATATGGCACAATTTATATTTTTGGGGGAAGAAAATTTAACTAATGACTGCAATCATTTTAAAAAATTGCAGCCCTCCAGTATCCTCCACTTACACAATATGGCCCTTGAGCCAAAACAGTTTTCCCCCTGTACTAAGCATTTTTCCTTAAAAAAAATACAAAACAAAGATCTGGATTTATTGGTTACAAAGGAGAATAAAGTGAAATTCTTCAAATGACTTGTAAAATTAGTTAAGAGAGAACTACATACAGTTCTATTTATTACTATGATTTATTCATTTATTTGTGGGCATATGAAATTTTAAGTGATGTGTAATATAAGAATTTTTTTGTGTGGATGAAACCGTAGATAGATGTTATTTAACCCACGATCAGGCGCACAGGGTGTTCTGTACACACAAGCCAACAAGAAAAGCCTCCCAAGATTCCAAAAAGAATACACAGAACCATGATTTTTTCTGTAGCTGCACATTTTAGGTCACTCCAAAGGGTTGCTTGAAAGAAAAATTACTCCAAATAAATATACATGTGATAAGGTCAAAAGACATCCTTCTCTTAAAGAACAACTTCCAGTGAAGAGGGATTTTTCTTTTTCAAATATATAAAATATTTGTAATATTAATGTGAAATTAAACATGACATTATTTAAAAAGAGAAGCAGAATATCTTAGCACTAAAAATGAAGCTTATTTTTTATGCCTCAAAAGTTTTCTTAAATAAAGATATACATACATTTTTCATTCTTCGTGAAAAAGAATGTTAAATTTGAATTGAATATAAAAAGATCACAGTACTTGGAGATAATAGTATACATTTTCAAATAACCCAGAATAGTTTTCATACACTATAACAAGCTATCTTTGTATGCTTGAATAGGAAAAGAAATATTTTTCCAGTTAAAAAAAGCGTTCCATTATGAATATAAATTAATTTACAGCATATATACATACTTCTGCATCAAGTTGCATACTTAAAACTCAAAATTTTATATAATGTAAAATAACAGAAAATGAAACATATAAACATGGGAAAAAATCAATTCAAACAAAAGTAAGGAGTATATTCAATCATGCTACTTCCATAATAGTGGAATCAGAGAATGACTTTAATGTAGAAACATTTTTTTTTATAGAAGTTTCTTAGCTTAGATCATATTTTACAACAAGACAAATTAACTTAATAATGAATATAAAACCACTTACTGGTTTTGGTATATGGCTAAATAAGGCATACAACTCTGGAAATAGTGAGTCCATGAATTTCTTTATTTGGGTGTGCTTAGGATTTTCTTTCTCTTCTTCCTTCTAAGGAAATTAGAAATTTTGTTATAATTTGATGTTTCATAAAGTGATCATTTTAAAATTTTCCAGTAGAAAAGACTAATTCTACATATTTTTTTAAAGTAATATTTATATTTATTTAAATAAAGCAATAGTAAAATTATATAACTTATTCCTACTGATATACAAATGAGTGAGTGAGAATTATATTAATGTTGCACTAAAAAGCAACATAAGGTCTACTGACCACAGACCTCATAATTTTGAAACTGGTCAAGTAACAAAGACGACATCTGAGCTGCCACCCCCACTCCTAACTAGCACACAGTACCAATGGGAGGTTCCTGTTTGTTAAAACTTTTATAGAATTGTCCAAAAGCTGCATGTGAAGGAAATAAATGCAAATAGTTGAAAAGAATAACAAAATTAGAAATAATCAATTATTAATGATAATTTATTTTAAAGTTTGAGTTTTGGTAAAAATGGAAAGCTAAAATAAAGTGTAGCCAAGATGTAGGACTAGTTAAAAGGGAAAAAAATCTCCTTTTTGAATTCTGAAATTAAGCTAAACTGAAAATACTGTTCAAATACATTAAAACTGAATAAAAATGTTACACTTTTGTCTTTTTATTTCCCTAAATATTAAAATAAATATTTTTAAAATTACAAGTGATTGAGCAATATCTAATGAATACACAATTAATTGTAAAGCTTAATCATGTTCATAAAAAATTCCATACAGATTTTCAATAGAGGTCCTACAAACTGACACTAACAAGGTTAAAAGCATAAAAAACAAAATCATATATATGTTTAGTTTACACACACATATATTTTAATTATAAAACAACCTTTTCTTTTCATGAAATAACATTTTTAGAAATGTTACAAAATAAGTATAATGATCTTAATTAACCATAAAATGTCCCGCTAACCTGAACACTAAATTCATGGGCAGAAATAACACTCTTTACAGTTTGCAAAAAAGTTATAGTTTCTAGTTAAACTTACACTTTTCTTTTGAAGATACATATCCTCATATACTTCAGCTAACCCTTTTTTGCTTTTACTCTGCTCTACAACAATTTCCTTTTTGTGTGTTATTACTTCTTTAGGTTTTTCTTTCCTTACTCCGTCAGAATAAGCCTAAAAAGAAAAAAAAATTAATAATGTAGCACAAAAATCATTACAAGTTTACAAAATCTTAAAGAATATATACTTATACATGGAAATATTTCCCTAGAAAAAAAGTAGTTTTTACACATTTTGATAAAAAAAAAAATTTATTTGTGCTGTACACATATTAAAGTTTTTTTTCTTATATTAAATATTTCTAACAGTATTCACTTTAAAAGCACAGTAAATTTTTATAGCAAAAATAAAATGTAACTTATTGATTCATTTTTAGCTAAGAAAAGTTGGAGTGAATATTAGATACAATCTTTAAGAATATTATTGTTTAATTAATAGCTTATGGGACAGAATAATGATGAATGTTTTTGTATATTGTACATTAACAGTGCAGAGGAAAAATTTACGATCTTAAATTTTTACACAAATCCTAATATTAGAATACATTAAATATAACAAAACTTACCAGGGAAGAGAAATTCTATGAAACTCTTTATAATTTTTTTTATAAAAATAAACAAAAGATTTTAAGAGCTAATAACACACAGAACACAGAAATTTCAACAGTTTAGATACTTCACCTTATTCTTTTTGGTCATCTTGATAAGTTTCTCTATTTTTTCACAAAATTCTGCATCTTGAATGATGGCTAAAAAAAGAAAAAGCTTAAAATGTAAGAAAATCAATGAGCCAAACAATCAAGCAACTCATAGAACCTCACAAAATATTTATTTTCTATTAGATAAAATTAACTTTTAGAATTAAAACAAAGTAAGCTTTTTCAAGATAATCAGAAAGATTTTCTTTTTGTGTAAATCTGCCTCTGTATCTACTCGAATCTAAGCTGCACCCCAAATTCTCAACAAGTCTTTGTGGAAAATCAAAAATAGTGTAAAATAGTTTAGAACCTCTAATTGTCTCATCCAATGCATTTTTTTAACATTCAATTCTAAGCTGCACCCGCTTTTCAGTAGCTTTAATATTGGAAAAAAAGTGTGGCTTATATTCAAGTAAATACGGTATGTAAGTTTTGAGTAAAACAACCATATATAAAATAATTTCATACTCAACTGATTCAATAACTTTTATGTGTCCATACTTTGTATCACTGGAATTTTAAATTACAAATACTTTAATAGTTTTTAGAAGAAAATTGATTATTTATCAATTTAGCCTTTTTGTATATTTGTCAGTGGATGTACAGAATTTAAATGTAATTAAAAAATTTTTGTAAGTAAAAAAAAAAATGTTTTTTTTTCTTTTTTAAAAGTTTTAAATTACATAATTTATACTTTTTAATATACATCTAAAATCCCTTTTTAAAATTTTTCAAACTTCCAACACATACCTATGACAAATTGGATTTTCTGATGGTGAGTAAAGACTGTTCTAAATTGAATTCACATTTTAATTGAATATGGACAAAGAAAGATGAATAAAAGGGAGATTTGTTAAATGTTCTCTTTTTCAAAGGATGCAAGCAAATGTGAATATATTAAGATAACAACAACAATGTAAAAATCAAAGGGAATGCCAAATAAACCTGCTTTCTTGACCTTCAGTGCTGCATTTTTCCAATCACTTGAAAAGCTAGCGATTTGAAACCTGTAGCAATTACAAAAATGACAGCTACCACAGCTTTATTTATTTATTTTCCGTTGTGAACTCATTAAATTTTTTTAATAATACAAAAATAAATACATCTGAAAAAAAATTTTTTACTGATATTTTACTAGATGTATTTATATTTTCAATTGTGTTGTAATAAAGGAAATCTATGATGTATATCAGCGGTTTTTAATTTTTCGATTGCTGTGGAACCTCCTTAATGTATCAGTGTGACATTGCGAGCCCCAAGATTTTGAATATCTCACCCTGACTTAATATTCTTGATAAAAATCCCTCTAATACAGTTTTTTCATTGATAAAATGTAGTGATCTAGTCTAGTATGGCACATCTTTAAAGTTTTCAACAAGGCTGTAAAAGAGGAAGAATCTATCATTAAATGATAAGACTCTGCGAACCCCTAGGGATCCACATACCACAGTTTAAGAACCGCTGATGAATATAACATTTGAGTTATTTTATTATTTTTTCAAATCCTATATTTTCAGAGGTTATTGATGATTAAAATGAAAATATGAAAACTTTACTTATTGAGTTAAATATTAATATATAGTTTCTGTGTTTTATATGCACAGGCTCAATGAAGCTTAAAGAAGAAGCTTTATTTTGAAAGAGTACGATTTTTAATATGGAATTTGCATAGTTGGTTTAAATTAGAAATTATGATGAAGGGTGAATTATTTTATCATCCCTATTAAATGTACAAGAAATCAATGAATTTATATTTTTTATTCCAGAGGAAATAAAACAATAAAAAAGGATAGTGTATTTTAAAATTTAAACACAATCCCCTCTTATTTCTTAAACAATGATTGAAATGAGAATGAAATTTTACAGAGCCAAAATGTAAAATTTTATCTGAATTACACAACAATGAAATTTAAAAAGGTTTGAAATTAATATTCCAATGAAGGCTGTTCTATGATAAGGCACATTACCTTATTTCTTGTAAAAATATTCTCGACTAAAAAGCTCTTTTTAATTGGGATTTATTATCAATTACTTATTTAAAACCTTTTCATTGTTTTATCTTAATTATTAAATTTAGGTTAAAACTGAATAATAGGCCATATTATTTACTTACTAATTTTACATAAGATAAAATGCGTTAAAACTTCCTTTGAAATAAAGCTGTAAAACACTAAAGAAATGAAAAAAATTACCAGGTTTTTCATTTATTATAAAATCTGTCTGTACATCGAGAAGACCATCTCTAGGACGATCACGTTTATCAACCTCACCAGTCAATTGCCATGGTTTGGGCATTAAGATACTATCTTCATATTCAGCAATTTTTTTATTTATCTGTAAATGCACACAAAGAAATTAAACAATCTCTTTTAAATTAGAGAAAAGAAAAAAATTACTTGGATACATTTAAGCAAGTAAAAAGAAGGAATATTTTCTAATAAAATTGCAGTAAAGTAAAATGGTAGACAATGATGATACTTTTAATTCAGACATGATTTGAAATGAACACATTTTTTTCTATTTATTTGTTTGGAACAATAACAGGAAGAGAAATTCATATACTGTTAATTGCAAACCACAAGGGATTATGCATGCTGAAGATTATACTAAATAGTATGGCAACTTAGCTTTTCTTCTTTGAGAAGGAGGGAGGGGGAAACATACTGAATTAGGGAAAATGCTAAAATAATAATAAAAAAAGCACAGCCCATGGTTGTCAGCTGGCGTTTTATACCCTGGAGGAAAAAATTGTTACAAGATAATCCTTTGCATTAAAAAACCCTGTAGTAAAAAATATTGGATGTTCTTGATCCTTACACTTTATTGGCTGCTAGAACAATCCTATTGCATTTCATTGGTGGGTAGAAATGTCTTCTGTCTTCCTAGAATTCCCCTCAGATGAAGGTAATATTCTAACTCAGTATTGGTTGTGTTGTCAAGAAATAAAATTTATTTTTGATAAAAATCTTGCTTCATTACTTTGCTTACAATGCATAAAAACCTGATTGAGTGAATGCAAATTTTATGAATTACTTGGAAAGTGAGGTTTTGACACTTTCTAGGATTTCTGGGTTTTCTTTTTGAATAAAGATTGCAGTCAAAAAGTTACAAGATTAAAAATACATGCACATGTCTAACAGAGCATATGTTTTTTCATGAGATTATTAGATTTGTACATAAATAACCCCCTGTATTTTAGTTTTAAAAAAGTTCTAAAACTAATTGGCTTATACACAAAAATATACAGTATTCAGTAACTCAGATTTAGATTTAAATTAGAATGCTTAATATTTGGTTTAAATGTACAACAAGCATACTTATAAACAGGGTGAGAACAAACGATGAACCCGGTTTAAAATAATCATTATTGAAACTACTGCACGTAATACAATAAGTGATGTATGAATATAAAGTTTTTTTCCTGTCATTAATGTTTGATGTGTGAACCTCTTGGTACACACAGCATGCATTCAATCTATAACCAAATTAATTCCATACATTTTGTAGCATCACTACAAATGGTTTGTAATGCTGCACAAATGCTTACTTGTCATACTCTTTTATTTGTTGTGTCAATTGTTTGAAATGGAATTTTTTTGTGCAAAATTTTCCTTACTGTTTTTTGGGGCATTCCAAGTTCACACATGGGAACTCTCGTAGAATTCTGTGGACTTCGAACAAAACTCTACTTTATCTTCTCCCAAGACACCTGGTCAGCCAGTTTTTCTTCTTACACAAGCAACATGTTATCTTAAATTGATAATACAATCACAGAATACTATTGTTGGTTAATGGTTCTTTTCTGTGGCAGTTTCTAAATGCACGTTGCACCACAATAACTGGAAAAATCAGTGCATACTATAATATGCAAAAACTCTCCTCAGTCATTGTCACAGATTGTCAGTTTGTTTTCAATCACTTTCATTGTTAGTTTGGATTTCAATCACAGCGATCTTGAAAGTGCTGTTGATCATTGGTGGGGAAAAAAACTTGGTATATTTCTCTTTACATTCTTGTACCATTTATTGCAATATATAAAGTAGTTTAAAAATAATCGTTAAGTTAAAATTTTTTAAAATTGGGTCCATTATTTGTATTTACTCTGTAATTTTAAATATTTATTACTTCAGTTACTTACTAACAAATTCATAAATCAATAAATAATATATTCATATTGTTAAAGAAAACAACAAGATTGCATGAGACAATACTATGTCATAAATGTATAAGCAATAAATTCTATAGAAACAATCTATTTATTAAGACATTATTAATACAGTATACTAAATATTAGAATTGCAAAAATTACTTTAAAAAAAAAATTAAGTTTAAACTTAATTTGAAAAAAAAAAAAAAATTACATTTTCTTTTTGTAATTCAAATGGTGTTTTTTCAGAGGATTTGTTGGTTTCATTTTGTTGCAATTCATCATCATTTTCACTTTCACCTGTATAATCTTTGTTGTAATTGCTGTAAAAGTAAAGTATGTAATAAAAAGAATTTTAGATGTTGCAATGAACACATACTTAAAGCATAAATTTTAATAATTAGGCTTGAAATAAATTCATAATTGGTAAATTTCTTTATGCAAAACTTTCCTTTAATATCTATTCAGACAGCTAGAATCTGAAATTATTACAAAATTGGTCAACAACTTCATATGTTACTCAGTATTAATGAAATATAAAACATTTGCTAGACTCCTTAAAAAATACTCTCCCATTTTTTAATACAGTAGAGACCCCAAAACATGACCTAATGTGGACTGAAGAGTGATCGAGTTCGTGAAAATGGAATTAAAAAAGAACAAGTACAAATATTTCCTCAAGAAAATATTGTACTGCATTTGTATGTATTGTTTGCTTGAGAATACAACAGAAAATAAATTGCCCAAATACCCTTAAGCAAGGGAAAAGTACGTATTTTATGAAGGCATAGAGCATTTACTACATGAAAATTAATGAACACATAGTCTATAGCAATTTATAAGATCAAATACACCTCATAAAAGTACTTTATGAAGGCATAAAGCTATCTATGAAAATTAAGTGGCCGATTTTGTACTTTTCTTAAAGAAACGTGAAGGGGTCTGCATGTGAGGTTTTTTCAACTTGCAAGGACGTGGCTGAGTTATCCGGACTTCTGGGTTATTGAGAGTCGAGTTTTCGGGAGTCAACTGTATAAACTTTAACACAAAAATTTTCTTTAAAATGCTCAAGAAGTCCAAAATTAAAACTATAACTTTACATACAAATAAAAACAAAACAAAACAAAAATGGCTGACTTCACAACAAATATTTTCAAATCCCTTTAAACTGAGACCATGAAATAGAAAGAAAAAAAAAAAAATCACTGAAAAAATTATGAAAATGTTCAGCTTTTAGTTTGTTATTAATCAAATTGTTTAAATCTCAAAATATCACATAACTTTAAAAAAAAATTCCAGTGTACTATTAGCTTTCAAAGTTTCTACATTGAGCTGATTTTCTCCAAAATACATTAAGATATTCAAATGTGTATTAATTGAACAAATACAAACAATACCTTATGAGTACAAAATGCTGATATTTTTATTTAGAAAACTTTAAAATCAATAGAAAATACTACAGAGCATTCTTCAGTAACTATTTTTACGAAATTAATAATTAGATTTTAGATAAAACACATGAATAGTTTTTAAATATTCCAAAATATTAATTAAAAATTTCATTACAAAATTTTATAAGGAGACAATAGTATAGTACATATAATGTGAAAACAATTTACTTACTATTCTTCCTTTTCTAAATCTAACATTTTATCAGAATTCTCAACATTTTCATCATCTCCGGAATCAGGTGCATCAAAGAAATCTTCATACATCAAGTCTATTGATGACTGAGAAAAAAAAATTTACAGATAAAGATTAACTAAATTGAATATTAAATTTAAATCATGATATCCACAAAATCACTCACTGTATGTGCCATATATTCATACCATCAACGAATTTCGTCAAATAAAAAAGAAAAACATTGCCAAATGTCACATATGTAGTCAATAGAGGACAACAGTTCCTGCAGATAGCAGACACAAAAACCTGATTTCAATAAGCTTGAAAATAACTTTTTAAAAATAGTTTTCAGGACAATAACCTTTTAGAATTTGTACTATTATTGTGAAATATGATTAAAATTTAGATTCTATCTTCTACAGAAGGGAACACAGAGTATTTTCAAAAATACTATATGGTATGCAAGTAGACAGATTATGATATTAAGAAAAATGGCAAAACAAAAGAAACACCAAAAAACTGCACAACAGCCATTAAAGATTTATTCTTATGCAAATTAATATGGCTTCTTTACAAAGATTAATTGATTGCAATTTTGATAGCAATAGCATTTTATTCTTGAATAATGTAGTTATTAGATTTTTCATTTATTTCAAGTGCATCAGTATTTAACCTTTTAAACGCCGCACTATGATTGAAAGGTAACAAACTAAATTTTGATAAAGACCAAATTAAAATTAAAACATAAGATCTATAAAAAAAAAAAAAAAAAAAAAAAAAAAATTGTTTTTGTAAGGTTTTTAGCATGTTCCAAAAATGGAACATTGGCGGGTACCATTTAGTTTTTTCACATGTTTTTTGAGAATACGACCAATGACATTTTAATTCAAAAATCAGTTATTATATAGATTTTTAAGAAGAAATCCTAACCAGAGGTGTCATTAAACATTTCCCAACGGGGTTTCATTATTCACCTCCCCCATTGTAGGGGCATGATACCCGACAAACAATTGAAATGGGCCTTAAAAATCTAAAAATTAAAATGGGAAAAAATCTATTACCCCCCCCCCCGCAGAGTTTTTTAAATGTATCCCGATGGGGAAGGGGGGCAGGTTCCCCGATGGGTGTCCCTTGTTGGCACCACATCTGAAGTAAACTTTTAAATATAATTCCAAAATAAAACAGATTAAGTTGAAAACTTATAAACAGGACATTTCAGAAAATTACAACCACTTATTAGAAACAATAAAGGAAAACATCAATAGTACCAATGAAATAAACAAATAACCTTCATATCAAAATTGTCAAAGCTAATAGTATAATAAAGCAAAGAAAAAAAACATTGAAAAATACAGATTTACCAAAATTCTTTAAAATGAGAAATAAAGTCAAAATATATTATTGTTTTTTCTTATATGTGTTATTTGATGCCCTAAACTATTTTTATTGTCCATGTATAGCTAGGAAAACATTTCTGAAGCAATCTTTTTTCGCACTTGAGGCATTTTTTCGTTGTGCTTTGACATACATGAGGTATTTCATCATCATCTATGCTTGCAGAAATTTTGATTTTTCCTCAAACATCTAGTGGTAGAACAGACTGAAAAGTATCTTCATCGATATCTTCCTCATCAGTCAAACACCAACTTTCTTCTAGGGGAAGCTGACAAATATCAATAGGTTCTTCATCATCTGATTGTGCATGAAAATATTCCAAAGTCTCTTCTACAGTCTGGAATGGCTTTGAATGCGATTTCTTATCAGTGTAATGGATATTCACTAAATGACAAAACACAAAATTAATATAAGACCATATTACGTGACGTTCCTCTCCAAATAAGACATACGCTTCATCTAATTAACAACAAACGCATGTAGTAGTTTTGCTGCAGCTGAGAAATTCACTTGAGATTGTTCAGAAATGGTTGAAAGGGGGGTGGGGAGTTCAGAGAGGGAGCCGAAACGAGAAAGTCAAGTCATAAATATTTTCTTCCGACACATACTATAAGTTCTTAGCGTTCAGAAATCTATTCCCGCTTTTCTGTGAACATAATAACTGCATTGTATGGAAAGTATACCTTTACACGCCAATGTTCCATTTTTGGAACATTGAAATTTCAAAACCGATAGTAAAAAAAAAAAAAAAAAAGATATTTTTTATATCTTGCATTCTATAGTTAAAATGATTATTTTTAATTATTTTTATCAAATAATAATTTTTTTTTTTAAAATTTTGAATTTTATATGAATATTTGCTTGATCAAAAGTAGAAAAAAATGCATAATTTAGAATTTTTTCTCAGAGAGACTATTTAGTTTAGCAACACAGTATTTCAATTTCAAAAAATTAATCCATATTTTTTGTCTTCAAAATAATTTTTACAGAACAATATGAATAAAATTGAATTTTTCAGAAAATTTAAAAATTGATGTTCCAATATAGGAACATTGGTGTGTAAAAGGTTAATTCTAAATCATAACCAACTTATTTGTTATGGGTTCATACAGAAGGAGCATGTACAGGAATTGATTTTTACACTTGTGTAGAATTGATAACAGCATTTGGCAAAGTTTTTTGTGCTTTGGCAGTGTCTTCAAATTTGATGCAATTAGTATATTACATAGGCACAGTAAAATTATCTGGAACTTTTCTGTTTCTCAGGGCCATTGGCAACGGTTGATTTTTTTTTTTTTGTCAAATTAAATACCAAACACACCAGTCTTCCCACACATGAACAGCAAGCACTTAAAATCATGTATTGTATGGTAGTTTAACCACTATTAATAAATTACTGGCATTTGGCCCTTTTGGTGATTTTTTTTGCTGCATTTTTACGGCCCCTCCAAAGTACCTATAATCCTATACCTACATTAGTATCAATAAAACAGCATTTAATACCTTACTTTAAAATTAATTTTCAAATAAGTTTCACTATACTTGGAAGTATTTATATTAAATTGATGTTTTAATCAAAGGTCTCCTTTCATTACATGAAGCATAGTAGGTATTAAAACAGCTGACAAATAATTGGTCTATAACAGTTGTGTCAATTTCTTTACTTTGCATTTCTTTTAAATATACAAAAATAATTTTTAATCACTTAATGTTATGTGCAATTTTCATTCAGTGTGAAGATTTTATTAAAATTCCTTCAGGATAAGAAAAATACGTATTAATTTTGATCTAAAATCTACAGATTGTAATACAAACCTATATTTTGCAAACATGTATTGATTGAAAAGGGCCTTTTTGTGATAGACAAAATTGTGATCTTGTCCTCCACAGGTGACTTTAAACTGAGATGTATGTACAGTTTTGATAATCTTAGCAGGTTTAAAAGGTCATTTGATGAAGATTTCTAAACATTGGCAAACCATGCAAACTAACAACACACACACAAAACTAGCTAAGGAGAGTAACGTGCAATTTCCCCAAGATAATCCCAATCCAGAATAAAGTTACACAGGTTTTGAGAAGTTTGAACAGTTCAACTCTCAATGGATTCTTGAAAGCTTTTCCAATCACTAAATTTTTTTTCTTTTCTTGTTTTGTTCCCAGTTGTATCAATTGTAGTACTTATGTATTATCACAACAATCACCAATGTGTAAAAGGTAACTTGCCAACTCCAATTTCACATGTGTTGTATGTGCTGAATTGGCAATCATGTGCTTTGTTTCATATAATGTTGCTAACAGCTTGTAATAATACACAAGTACCTCAGTAACAAATTATTAGCTAGTTATAAATAGTTCTCTGAATATGCTAAAATTAAGAAGTTGTACGCTTAGAATTTTAATGAAAATGTCCTTCTTTTTGCTTTTAGAGAATTTGTGAGACCATTTACATTAATTCAAAAAAAATCATGAACAAATCTATTTGGTAGCACTACAGAAATCAAAATCTTAATTTAGAACTATATTAGGTGATGTGGTTGTTCCTTATATTAAATTCCATCTAGGTTTTTTTTGTTCATCTATATGAGGGGTCGGCAACCTTTCAGCTGTTGCGTGCCAAACCAACCTTTCACCATGATTCAGAGTGCCATGCAATAGGAAATATTTGAAACAATTCGATTCACACAACAATATATGCAGAATTTGGGAATAGAGGTCAAAAATACAAATTTAGAGTTCTGTGAATATACGTGAATTATGGACAACTTAAAGATATATTTGTTGACATAAAATATAACTATTGCTTCATTATAAATAAAAAATTAAAGCTGTGCACATAAATATGCATCTTTTAAAATATTTTTATTAAAATGAGGAGTAAACTTAAAATATGACTATAGTCTTCAATATAAATAAAAAATTAAAATTGTACATTTATTATACATTCTTAAAAATATTTATGAAACAAGAAATAAATAACAAAATATAAGTGCTCATGCTGCAAAGTTAAATAAAAAATTTAAATTTTAATGCGAAGCTTGTCCTTGGGGAGCTCTATTTAATTTTGCAATATCATTGGTATAGTTTGTCACTTTCAATTTGACACAGGATTCTGAATGTTTAGCAGATAAACAATTTTTTAGTGGACTTAAAATATATTTCATATGAGAAAAAGCTTGTTCACGTATAGATATGTGGAGACAAAAGCAGAAAGCAGAGCACATGCTAATTTTTTCAAACAATTAAATTGTTCAGGCAATGATATCCAGCAATTTAAAATAGCTGTTGATTTTTATTGCTAAGTTATCCTTCCAAATTTTTCCGTAACTCCATAAATTTTGTTTTCCATAATTCTGAAGATGTTTTAGTTCAATAAGTTTCATTTCAAAATTATCATTTTCCATCCACAGTTGCTCTTAATATTTAGTTAAAAGGGACATTTGTTATGAAATAAGATTCACTTGCCTAATTAATCTACAGCGCACGGTTTTTTCTCTCCATATTTATTTCCAATCCAAATTAAATATGTTGATACAATATCTATTTTTGTTTATTATATTTCTGATGTAAAATATTTGTTGAGCAAAATTTTGATTTATACCCAAGACATTTGTTTTTTTCTTTTTCAATCGATGCCCAAGCTTTTGGTGGGTAAAGGACAAACTACATTCTTTTTTTATTTACTGAGCCTTAATGAATGATTCTTCATCTTACAAGTATTACTCAATTTTTATTTGCATTGAAAGCATAACACTAATAATAAGTCGCATTTAAACAAAAGATGTTTTCTTTTACATAATGCACACAAACTACAAACAAGCTGATTCAGCAGAATAACGTTTATGTAAAAATGCATGAGGCGTTGAAAGGAGAGACAGAGCGATTTAGCTTTAACTTATAATCTTGTAGAGAGTGGTGGCGTGCCACTGAGAATTGCTCAGCGTGCCACATTTGGCACGCATGCCCCAGGTTGCCGACCCCTGATCTATATAGTGTTTAATGATGGTTGAATAAATAGTTTAATCAATTCCAGTTTTTTCCCCCAAGTTCCCTTGCCTGAGATAAACAAAGTATGCTCTTTACATGATAAAATATATCCTTTTCAAAAAATTTAACACACTGCTTCCCCCCCCCCTTCAATTCTATAATGAACCATGAAGAAATATTTACCTTTTTATTTTCATTTTCCTCTTCATCATCAGACTCATCCATATAATCTGAAGGGATGTCCTGGAACAAGTCAATTTCTACATCCTCATCACTTTCATCCAACTCTCCATCTCTAGCCTTCTCTTCTTTCAAATCTTCAAGACGGAGAAACTGTTCCAGCTTTGACAGTTTGAAGAACTGATCATCCACTATTGATTTATAACTTGACTTCTTACTGTTTTTTTGTCCTTTATTAGATTCAATACGATCCTCTGGATCAGATTCACTCTCTTCAACTTCCCTCTCTTTATTTTTAGAAGCATTTGACTTTAAAAATGTATTATTGGGTTCCATATTAACTTCAGAATCATCATCAGATACAAGATCTTTGTCATGTTCCTCAGATTCAGATGCACCATTGGCTTCTTCCTCAGAAACTGGGAAGGTATCATCAAAATCATTTTCAGTGGAACTGTTTGGATTGAATGACAAAGTCTCAAGATCAAATTTTGATAGTTCACTATCAAAATGACTAAATGCGCACTTGTTCTGCAATTCCAATTGTTGCAAAATTTGTTCATCATCAAACCCTTTTATTAATAACTGAGGTAAAGATTTGGATTTCAAGGCTGTTAATGAATTAGACTGTATTACGTGATCATGAAAAAATTTCGAAATAAGTAAAAATTCTTCACTAGTGGTAGAATTTTGCCTAGAATAAGAAGAAAAAAAAATTAATAGTATTTAACCTATTCAACAAACGCAACTATTTAAACTAAAAATTAGCACAATTACACACGAAAATTTTTTAAAACTTATAATCAGTATAAATACTTACTGAAGAAATTCTTCAGAATTTTTTGTTAAATTTTTAAACTGTTCATATTTTTGATACATGCCGTCAGCTATGGTGGCATCCATTTTGAAAGAAAATACACAACACTACATATTGAAAGTTGAGATGTTTTAAGCCTTCTCTCCACAGATCAAATTCAGGTATATGTAATGACAAATGGTCATCAATTTGTCAATTTTGTATCTTTATCAAATTATAGCTCCAACTCACTGGAAAATTTTACGAAGTTTCCTGAAAAAATTGGCTTACCTGAAAGCATTTTGATCAACAGCATCAACATACTGGAAATGCCGGTTTATCCATTGGGTGCTTGGTGCGGAGAGGACTGGCCCGGACAAGCTGGACTTACCCAGATTTTCTGGTTATATATTTCGATCCACCAGTACAAGGGGACCCGTATATCTTCTGCGCCCAGGGCCTGAAATGAGCTTAAATCGGCACTGCTTGTTGGCACTCATTGTCAATCTAATGGTAATTTATCATATTATAGAGAGAAGGGTGTTCTCCTCAAAATTTGGGTAGAACCAAGCTAAATCGTACCATCACTTGTATGGTGCTCAAGGCTACAGCCAACGACAAGCGCAGTATAGCCTTTTGTTATGATAAATTTTGAGGACCTGGTTGTGATGCAGTCGAGATCAGGTGGTATAAGAAGCAACATCAAACAGCGCGACTTCTTTTAGTGCAGGGAACAGTTTTACGAGGGATTTCCCTATGGATCAAAAGGGAAAGACATTTTGTTTATCTTATTGATTTTAACATACCAAGAAATATGAAATGATCTGAAAATGTGGAGCAGAGCTGGAAATTAAATCCTTTACAGCCTACAGAATCATAGCTTAAAATCCGTTGTTGTTGAATTATTAATAAATTCCAGATTTTCAGAATTAAAAAAAATGTCCCCATTTGGGAGAATTTTTAATATGTGTCATTTTTTGATTTTTTAAAGTTCAATGAAAGACTCAAGACAAATTAAAAAACTCTCAAACTGACTGTGTTCTACTTTTTCTTGATTTTCAAGTCTAGTGAAGAGCACAAAATCAATAAGTTTAAATGTCACTTAAGATGCTTCCTTTCTAATCCTACCAATGCAATTATGTGCTATTTTGATGAATATTAAGCAACCTAATTACCACAGAGTAGAGCTGTTAGATTGACTGATTGGGTGTTTTTTAAGTTGTATTTCAAACCAACATGAGGGCCATTGGTAATTTTAGCAATATATGTGAAAGAGTAATTTTGAACCATGTTCAAAAGACGAGAATGTTGCTGAGCAAGCACCCCACTTCCCAGATTTCTCCACCATACGAATCTTTGACCCTCGATAGATTTAAAATTTTCAGAGAGAATCAGGTCACAAAAAAGTTTTACTTGTCTCTGTAGTACGTGATGCTTTTTACTTTAATGAGAATGAAGTTTAATGGGTGTATATAATAATAGTCACACTAAAGATGATTGGAATGTCATGTTCAAATTCTGCGCAATGATCGAATGACGAAGGCGACATTTGAATAGGTATTTTATTCAGATGCCTATCGATCTATTTTATTCAGATGTCTATGTCTAAAACTTTGAGTCTGTGTATCGGCTTTTGAATTTGAATTCTCATTTTTAATTTTTTTGGTTGTAAAGTGTTTATAAATCTATATTGGTTTTATTTTTAAGATTAATATAAATGAAGATGCAGAGATTTTTATAAAACAGATGAAAACGAAACCGATTGTCTCAAATACCCCTGACCGGAAGTTATTTTTTTTCAATATTTTATCCAAAACAAATGCAGACAAAATCAAAAACATATTTATAGAATGCTCTATTAACAAGCTATGATTATTCAGCATAGTTTTTGAAAGATTGGTAATGAACGTTGATTTGAATTAAGTTGAACTTTATGTTTAGAACAGGGATTCTCAAATGAGGGGTGGCCCCACCCCCAGGTGGTGTGATAACTATACGAGGGGGGCGCAAGCATACCGAAAGTCGAAAATAATAGGTTATTTAAAATATTATTAATTTTTTGAAAGGAAACAAAAAATATACATTCGGATACAATAAAAATAAAGTACACATTTACAGTGATATAAAATTCTTATAAATGTATTAGTACTGCATAGTGTATTTAATAATTTATCAGTACTCGAATTAAGAACAATTTTAATAATTACTAGTGAGGGACCCCTAGAACTTGTAGAACAAAGTTTTTAAAGGAAAGTTTTAATATTCGAAATTGACACTTAGTTAATTTTTTCTATGCTTAGCTGATAAAGAGAGTGCAAGGTCTTAGGGTTTCATTTTTTGTTATTTAAAATGAAGAAAACAATCAAGGTAAAATGGCTTACCTTGTCAATGGAGGGCTGCCACACAGTGATGCAAATCAAAGTCCATGAATAAAAAGTCCTTTTGTGAATTTTATATGTTTTTAATTTTTACAGCACACATAACAAAAAATACTCGGGACATTACACGACACTAATTAGACTAAACAAATAACATTTATAAACATCTTTATCAACTTTAGTTTTTACCGCGTAGTTTCAGTATGTCTGTTCTACGCGTCCATTTTAATTCTGAATCAATTCGTTCCTTTTACAAAGGTGGCGCTGCTGTCGCTTTAAGAAGATGGGAGTTTGTGACACTCTCCCACCTTTGGATTTGAAGATGTAGAAGAATCCAAAACAGCAGTCACAAGAGTAAGAATAAATGTCCTGAAAAAGACTAAAAAACAGATTAAAATAACTATAAGAAATAAAATTAAAGTCCATAAAAGTTCAAATATGAGTCCAAAAATTAGCATGATAAAAATCATGTGTTCATGATAGTTTATGGATTATCAAGTCTCTTGGTTTGTTTCAAAAGTCTTCCATAACGAGAACGGAGCACTCCTTGGACCTCAGGGATTTGATCTTGATCGAGGCAAGAACCATTCTCTACATCTCTTTCTGAATTGGTCTCATAACACTTCCAAATTGTGTTTTCACTTCCACTACACGCACTCTTCCGTCTTTTCCTTTATACAACCTTGTGACTTTACCTAGAGGCCAGTTGATTCTTTTGTTGTTGGTATCACCAATTAGAACGAGATCACCTTCTTTAATGAACGACTCTCTTTTAACTTTTGAATAATCTTTCAATATCCCTAGATACTCATTTCTGAAGCGGTTTCGCAGATCTTGACGCAATTTCAGTCTATAAGCACACCTCTTGTTCAATCTTTTTGAATCTATCATGTCCAGATCTGGAACACCAACCTCTCTAATTTCCTGGAGAAACATAGATGGTGTAAGTGCTGATAGTTCATCAGGATCCTCTGAGAGGTATGTTAAGGGGCGAGAATTAATTAAACTCTCTGCGTCGCATAACACAGTGACCAATTCTTCTTCGTTCAAACAAGCTCTCCCCAGAACTTTTCTCAAAATACTCTTCAATAATCCTATCAGCCTCTCCCAGAAGCCACCCCACCAGGGTGCAGCAGGAGGACTAAATTTCCAGGAAATTCTTTTTTCTGATGCAAAATTTTCGATTTTTTCCCAATCAATATTCTTTTAAAAAATTGGCTGTGCCCACAAGATTCTTTCCATTGTCAGAATAAACAGTGGAAGGACGTCCTCTTCTAGCTATGAACCGCCGAAGAGCCAGTATAAAGCATTCGGTGGACAAAGATGACACCAGCTCTAAATGCACAGTTCGGTAAACAGCACAGGTGGCAAGCACTATCCAGCACTTTTTGTCAGTTTTTAGGAACAAAGGTCCACATAGGTCAATGCCAGTAACTTCAAAGACAGCAGAATCCCTGACTCTGTCTTCTGGAAGAGGAATGCTCACGGCTTCCAATGGACGGGCAGAAAATCTTCTACACTTGGCGCATTTTCTTATCACGCCTCGCACTGTCTTTCTACTCTTGATTATCCAAAAGGATTCTCTGAGGCATGACATCAGTGTCTGAGTACCTGCATGTTCTAATTCTATGTGTTTGCTCATTATCAATTTTTCGACCATTTGATGCTTGTGGGGCAACAGTACTGGAAATCTAAAAGTCTGTAAATCTTTCCTCGATGCAATTCTAGTTTCAACTCGTAGGAGATCATCATTGTCTTTCACAATTCGCAAGTTCAACTTCTCTTCTCCTGAAAAAACTTCTCTCTGTATTTCCTTCAAAATTACTTTTTCTGATGCTTTAATTTCGTCTGTTTCCAATTTTCCCTTTTTCCTGTCAATAGGGTTTCCTTTCACATTCTTACAAAATCGGATGACATATGCCATTATTCTTACGATTTTGTTAAAAGAAGATATTTTCTGAAAAAATGTAAATCTACAAAGGTCTAAAGTAGTAGTTGTGAGTACAGTTCTTCTTCTTTCGGAAATGACTATTTCCATATCGGGCTTTATTTCACTAGGTGGCCATTCTTCATGGGGTAGTTTTAACCAGTCGGGTCCCTCCCACCAATGGGATTTCAATAAGTCTTTAGGATTGCACTCCCTTGAGGGCAAATCTGCTGGATTAAATTTCCCTTGAATATGTCGCCAAGCTGCTGGATCCGTCAATTTCCGTATTTCATTGACTCTGTTAGCTATAAACGTAGCCCAATTGTCTTGTTTCTTTATCCAGAATAACGCACTCATTGAGTCTGTATAGAAGAAAGTTGGCACGTTTTTTAAGTTAAGATCTTCTTTTACATTGTAAGCGAGTCTGGCTCCTATGGTACACGCAAGGATTTCTAATCTGGGAATTGTAATCGATTTTATGGGCGCTACCTTTGACCTAGCCTGCAGTAATTGACAGTTAACGATACCCTCATGACTATTTCTTATAAAAATTGAAGCTGCATAAGCAGACTTGCTAGCATCTACGAAGACATGTAGAGTAGCACTCTTATTTAGTTCAGGTAGTTTTCTCGGGATTTCTATATCTTTTAGGTAACTTAGCTCATTAGCCCACTTTAGAAATTTTTTCCCTAAAATATCTGGAAGCTCTGTGTCCCAATTAATTTTCTCCCTCCAACAATCCTGCAAGATTAACTTAGGAACAAGGGTAATGGGACACGTGAACCCAATGGGGTCAAAAATTTGACTCAACATAGACAATACGTTTCGTTTGCTAAGCACGTATTGGTTTTGCTCTTTTATCTCACAAGATAGGGTATTACTATATAAATTCCATTTAAGTCCCAAAACTGAGACAATTTCCTTAAATTCATCATCAGACAGGTTCAATATTGAATTTTCCTCATTACTACCTGGTCGATTATGTTTCCATCCCTTAGGTCAAACTGAGCAGAAGCCATTAATTCTTTAGATACCGTAATGAAGGAGTTTAACTCGCCGATAGTATTTACACTCGCAACGCAGTTATCTACATACATAGATTCCCTTAACTTAGCAGCTATTCCCCTTTGGGATTCGTCCGCATTTCCTAAATGGTAACTGATTGTGGCAGCAAGTAAAAAAGGGCTCGCGTTCACTCCGAAAACAACACGACAATGTGAATAAACAATAAGTTTTCTTGGATCACCCTCCTCCCACCATAGGAACCGGAGAAATTTTTTATCAGAGGGAGCAACTTTTATTTGGAGAAAAGCTCGTCGTATATCCGAAATCACTCCATATTTTCCCTGCCGAAATCTGTTAAGAAGCTTAGGGATCAATTCCAAATAATTAGGCCCTTTTCAATACAATCGTTCAGCGACCCTGAATTTCTTTCTTTGGCTGACGCATCAAATACTGGATGAATTCGAGTTGTGGAGTTTTCTTTAAAGACGGGTCGATGTGGCAAGAAATGGCCCTTTTCCCTAGCAAGTTCCTCTGGTTCAACAGATTCTATAATTTTCTCAGAGACCCATTCCTTAAATATATTTTCATACTCCTGTAAACAATTTCTTTTTTGTAAAGACCTTACGCAAGACTTTAATCGTCTTTCGGCAATGTTTCTATTATCGATAATTCAGGATGAACCTCTAACCATGGGAGTGACACCTGATATCTACCCTCGTCATCTCTTCTTAATGAACGCACAAAATGATCCTTCACCGCTTCCTCAATTTCCGATTTCGACTGGGAAATACTCGGTTCTTTAATTCCCAGCGAATCAAGTGACCATAGTCACAAATTCTCAAATCACTAACATGAAGCGATAAAAGAACTTCACTAGCGCTGCAACCTTCCCCGTTCTCCCATTATAGTCCATCCGAAATAAGTATTCATCGCAACGAGTCCACTTGGCAGATTCTTAATTTCCCCTGTAAACAGTTTCCCTGCATAGTCCGCACCTATCAATCCGTGGATTTCATTAACGTTACTTTCATATAAACAGAAGTTTTCATTTACCGTTAAATCACTAAGGTCGATTCCATAATTTTAAATTTCTTCTATAAGTTTCATATTTTCTAGTTTTGGAATCGGTGCGCAAATAGTTTTTTGTTCCATTACATTAAGCGCGCAATCGAAACTATTATCTACATTACTCAGATTAATAACATATTTTTTATGTTTCTCTTTTTTCTGCAATCCCCCAAACAACCCATGCACAACAGTTTCATGTCCTATATCCTTAATTGTAATTTACGCGCCGCGAATTCTGAAATGTAACTACCTGATGAGCCAGAATCTATAATTAATCTAATCATATGTTTTTGTTTAGCTCCTGAGATCTTAACAATAATCGTTTGTAACATCACTCGCTTTCTAATAGAAGCATATGGCATTACTCAACACGCTGTCATTATTTTCTGTTTTTGAAAAATCCTCCGCGCTTTCCTTTTCCATGCACATTACAGTCACGTGCCTCCCAGAACATAAATCGCACTTAACATTTGCCCTACAAGACGAAGAAAGATGGCGTTTTTTATTTTTATGATTCAAGCACCTAAAACAAGAACCAGCTCGCTTACATATTTCTACCTTCTCTCCAAACTTAAATGATTATTTATACAAGAGACTGCAGCATGTCTATTGGATTTACAAAATAAACAAATTTGATCGTTTTCAATTTTCCTAGACGGAACAGACTCATTAATTAACATTGATGCCGTAGGTTGGCGCCGATATTCAGTATGATTCATTTTTGTTCGAGGTTTCATTTCCGGAATAGAATTATTTATATTT
>BMAO01026610.1:0-55314 GCA_019973975.1 Trichonephila clavata
CCAGACTACAACTCACTACAATTCTAAGTTCTTATAAAACCATCGACAATTCGAACACTGACTAGCATGTGCAGTACTGTGATAAACAGGTTGGATCTTACAAGTTTTGCGTTGTCTTGTCTCTGCGTGTCTCCCTTTTAACGTAGCCGCTCTGATGACCTACTGCGTGCTACCCCTTCTTTGTGTTTTCCACTTCCTCATTCGAAAAGATACTTTAATTGCTTTCATTCATTTAAGTGGACAATTGATCAACCACATCTCTTGTCAGCCGTTTATATCTTTCGTTTAACACGTGACCTTGCTACACATGTTTTTAGAAAGGATGGTCCACTATTGTGAAGAAGAGATGCGTAGGATTGTGTATGAATGTGTTGAATGTATTATTTTAATACAGGACTCTTAAGTTTTATAATACATTTATGCCGTACAATATGTACTTTTTAAAAAAAAATACTTTAAAACAGTTTTATACATATGTGCAATTGTTGTTTCATTGCATAGTTTCAAATTTAAAAGTGTTAGAAAAAAATTATCTTCATGTATTTTGGGAATTTTTTCTTGCCCTTTTGATAATTCGAACTCTTGATAATTCGAAGTTTTCATTAGTCTCTTCAACTTCAAATTATCGAGAGTCGACTGTATATGTATGATTTTTCTTACATTTGTGCCAAATAATTTATCATTGTAATTAAATGTATTAACTTTAAAATGTTCTAAAAATGTAAGCAATGCAAATAAAAAAGAAACATGACAAATTTACTGTAAAAATAAATAAATTAATCTAAAAATTACTTAATTATAAAACAACTTCGTATGGTGATTCTGCAAATAACATAGGTGTAACCTGTGATACAAGATTTCTGGTGATGATAAATATTTTTAAATACCCAAATCTATTCATCAGAACACATTTCACCACGTCTTATAAGCCTCTCATAAGCACAAATCAAACTGCCTCGCTTTAGCATTTTCATTTTCTCAGTTAACAAATTATTCTATTTTGTCACCTTAAACTATGGCATTCCATCAATTCTGAGAAGGGATGCAACGCATACTGTTGTTAAAAGTTCTGTAAGCAAGAAACAAAACTTAGGCATAACAAATGAGATGCAGGTATGTTGAATGACAGTTCAAACTTCCACACCCCCTTTTCTTAATACATTATGGGACAGCAGCAATTAATCCTTGCAACACTTTAAATAAGACGATGGTCCAATAATTCCAAGATTTTCAAAGTTTACAACGGTCTTACCGTGATAACACATTTTAAGTTCCTGCAACAAGTTTCGTACATAAATCAAACAGGATCCATTGAAGCCCCGATCGGGTGAAGAGTAAATCCAAAGGATAATTATTTCACTGGTTTGGATTATGTTTGATTTTAATATAATGGAGTTTTTTTGTGTGTTTAGTGTGCGTGATGTTTCGAAATAGATCAAGTTCTTCAAGATATATTATACTCGTAAACTTTAGAATGTAAAGTATTTTAATAGGAGAAATGTTTTATTTTGCAGCGAATTAAAAACTCTAATATGGTTAGTTCATTTTTATTTATTTTCAAAATATATATGCTTATGGAACATCTTTATTTATTATATTATATATTTAAAATTCTTTATAAACTATGTTGATGTGTATAGTGTTATATTATGGAAACAATAATAAATCAAGTAAACTGTTTCCACAATATGAGATTATAATATATAAGTTTTATAGAAATTTTTCATGAAATGTTAAGAAAGAGAATTCTTTCTAAACTACTATGTAATCTAATAACATAAGCTAAAAAATAAATATAAAACGCAAAATTCTTATACCCATAAAATGAAAGTATTTTCTTTATTTATAGACATTATACATGTATTACATAGACAGAAGTTTGTTCAGAGTTTCAGTTTTTTGTATAGTCTTTACCATTGATGATGCAGATACTTAAAAAGTTTTATACTATATATTTTTAATAGTCATATTATTATATTACAAATTTTATAATGTCAGTAAAATAGATGTGTGTATTTCGTGATATATATTTAAGCTCCTGTAATATGAAATAAATCACAATTTGTGATTGAAAAATGTTTACAAATATTTTTAGGATCACACACACTCATATGGTTTCCTTCATACAAGAGTTTAAAAAGTATTTTAAATTTTGTAACATAATTTTTTTCTCTGATATTAGTGGAAAATTTTCAAAAAATACAGAATAAATAATAAGAAATGAATGATAGGCTTCACCATATGCAAGCATTTTGCCTAAAACTGATGATTTTAATGATTATTTTTAATTAAAAAAATATATTTATTAAATATTTCATTTTATGCAGTGAGAACTTCAATAGCGTTCTTAATTAAATCGAAAAATTTCTCTTAAAAAACTTGAAATTATCTTTTTATAACGTGAAATAAACTTCAATCTGTCAAGGGAAGAAAATATGTATATAATCATAAAAATATTATAAATCAGGAGGAAAAATGGCGTATGAAAAATAAATTTGTTTTTAAAGAGGTTTCTGTTTAAAAATAAAAATTAAAAAAAAACATAACTTTTATACATTTTTCCTTCTTAAGCTGTGGAACTTCTCAACTTTAAACACATGGTAGTGATAACCAACATTCCATTTGTAGAACTTATGACCGACATTGTTCCTATTGAATAGTGGGTTTGATTCATAGCACCATTTAAATGTGCATGTTGAATCTAGTCGAGCTCAAAGTCCCCACATAAATATGGTGTGGAGGTCTTCAAAGTTAAGTTTCACGTCAGGTGTCGTTCTTATCTCTTAACTTTGATTCAGATTTATGTCTCAATGGCAAACATCTTCATATAATTAGACTAAAAATCATGTTTGCAAGCAATTAATTGATCGACTTAAACAATAAAAATTACTGTATGTGATACTCTTTCTGTAAAAATAAGATATTGTCAACTTAATACCTAAGATAAATGTATTAATTTTCAATATCTTGCTACAACATATATGACTAATAACATAAATGTCATCATGCATGCTAAGTATAGTAATTTTTAACGAATTTGAAGTTCTTGATTAATTGAGTTTTGATGTGAATCGTTTAATTGTCATATTTATGTTGATCAAGGTTTCATATATTAAATGGTGTTTCTTTATGCAATCCATAATTTGTATAAATTTTTATGTGGGATAAAATTTGTAAAAAACAAGGTATAAATATTTGCTATATAAATTTAGTGTAATGAAAATTATTATCTTTTTATTTAATTTTGAAACATTTATTTCTGAAAAAAATCCGAGCTTACATTCAGAAAGGTAATGGTTGAAATACACTTTGTTTTTATATTAGTAAAATTATTACATTTCCTGAAAAATACTTATGATATAATACATATAGAACTTTCTATATCTTACATATATATAAATGCTCTTAAGAGGTTTTTTTTTTGTAATTGTTAACATTATTTATAATCTGCAAGGCAATTCTTTTAGGGAAACCAATGGAATCAAATTAATATAATCAAAGAATATGTTTCCTTCAAAATACGGCTATAGCAATGAAATGGTCTTTGAAATTATTCAAAACATTTTTCTATAAGTAGTTGAAAATAAGTGCTGTATTTGTGTTTAATTACTTGTTTATTTATTTATCTTAAAGTTCAATATGTATGGAAAATGAAGCAAAAAGACATACAACCTCAACTAACAAAAATCGTCTCACATAAGCCATGATTTTCTAAATATTGTAATTGGAATTTATTCACACATATAACGTTACAACACAAGCAACAATTTATTTGGTTGAAAATACCGAGCCACTAGATAATATATCAATCCCTGAATAACAAACAAATCCCATCACTTTGCAATGCGTTTCGGCAAACATTTCACTTTCAATGCAACGTCTACCACAATTCATTTTCTCCAAAATATTCAAAGCGTCATTCTTCAACAGTTGGATGGAAGGAAACAGTTTTCCTTTCTCGAAACACCGAACCTTATTTCCAGCTGCTGGAGCCTTTCACGGAACGATAAAAAGTATATGAATCTTGGAAAACAATTGCCTTTCCAACTCACCATCCGGATTTAAGCGGATTATATTCCTTACGGCTTCAAAGACCCGCAACTTCGGCAAATATTGCATGGGCTAGATAAGAAAGTAAACAATTTTCTTGTCATCTCCTCTGACGTTTCCCCTTCACTCTTGGCTTGTTTGCTTCTACAATAGGTCACACGAAGAGTTTATGAATAGCTCCTGGTGAGGAAGAGATTTGATATCGTGTTGATTTACTTTGGTTTTCTTTTGAAACTTGCATTGTGTGAAAGTTAATTGTTTATTTCGGTGTCTTTCGAAGACAATGGAGGAAAGGAGAGAATGATTTGAATTTTGTTCGGCTGAGTTTTAATTAAATAACAAACGCGATGACTTTGTGGCTTTTGTTTCTCGTTAAAAAGCGCGTGTAATTTAAAACTAAGTAACCTTTACAGAAAATGTTTCGATTAATGGAAATTCAGATTTATTATTTGAATAAAGCGGATTGTGCAGAATAAATTTAGCTCTATAGATTTGACTTATGATAAGAGAAAAAAAATATTCTTTTGCTCTGTTTGTTTATCAGGATAGGAAAAATCGATGCGAATCCTTTATTATTATTTTTTTTTATTTTCATGAGTTTGCTCAGATAGAAAATAATTAATATTGAAGAGAAATGGAAATAATTCCGAAAAAAATAATTCTAATCTTTTTTTTTCCAAATAGTTGATTTGAACTGACACTAATGTAAGTAATATTAACACGATTTGAATTCAAATTATCGATTTATTCACATTCGATACAAATGGCGCTGAAAGCAAACATCGTCAAAAATGAGTATAATCTATTTATTATATCTCTGGTTTTTGGAGAATATATATATACTCACGCTACTTGAGGACATTATAGTGTAAAGTCACATTTAGACTACTTAGGAACTAAAATATGGTCGTTTATGTTTAATTCAAGCCTTAAAAATATTTCGTTCAAATTAATAATAGTAAAATTCGCAGAAATTTCCTAAAAAAAATCTTTTGTAAATAAAAATGGTGTTTTCAAAATGTTTGACATAGTATATATATTCTCAAAAGGTTATATTCTCCATAATTTATTTATTTATTTTGAATTAAGGTTTCCTGAACAATTTCTGAAAGTTAGACTAAAAATCCCAAATAAAAAAGTTATCTTTTTTGAATTCCTATATGCTATTATTCTTTAATTATTTTCTACTATTTTCCATTGCTATAAGTAGTCTAATTCATTAAGCTTACTTATAAAAACAACATATTTAAAAATAAATAGAAAATAGTTGAATAGTAGTTTAAAATTTAGTATAAAATTACAGTTCTTAAAATGGAACTAATGATTCATTGCTGGTGGATAAATAAAATGTTTTTAAGAGTTAAGAAACAAGTAATATATAAAAAAATAAGTCAATTCCTACTTAGGTCAAAAGAGAAAATTTTTATTTTAGTTAATTAAATTACAAAAATGAGCTAATATTTGAAAAAACTGTATTAACCTCGTGTCTCCACAACAAGTTTAAAAAATATATTTGAGATTGAGTGACGCCATGTGTTATAGTTAGTTGTATCTTCGTCAGAAATAACGCAGAATAAATTTAAAATTAGGAAACAAAATTTAGTTAATGAATTGCTATTTGAAAAAACTGTATTAACATCAAGGATATTCCACTAAAAGTTTTAAAAATGTATTTGAACTTCAGTGTGTGAGTAAAAACTATTTTATTAACAATTGAAAATTTGAACAAGTATATTTATAAGTATATATATATACATAGGAAGAGTATCAACTAATAATAGGAATTAAAAAATGTACTTCATCTAATGAATATGTGTAGGATCCGACTCTGATATATAACTTAAACAGTTTGCTAAAAATAAATGGAAACTCAAAAGTGTTTGCAATTATACTAAATGTTGTTACTTTTATTTTCTTAGGTTAAAAAAAATTAAAAATTCTATTACGTCAATAGATGTATCAGCATTTTCGAAAATAAAGCGATTAATTTTCAACAACTTTGTTTATGATATAAATCTTAAGAGGATATTCGGAAATGTCATGTATTATGAAACTGAACTTCAACAAAAAAGGAACTTCAAAAAGTTATGCAACTTAAGTGTTTTCTTACGCTGTATTTTAATACAATAAAAGTAATAGTAAAAAAATTCAAAAAGTAAAAGATTGCACTTTTTATAGAAACATCATTTTCCACTTAATGTAGCAAAATAAAGTTTAAAAATTTTATCAAAACTATACGTTATTTAACTGTTTATTCCGCGGTATATTGCAGCTACATAATATTTTAAATACTATACATTTGTTTCACGTTGCTTCTTTTCATAATTTCAGTGAAAATATCAGGCAAGTCTTAGTTTAAAAATTGTTCTCTACGGTAAAGTACTAAAAACGTTTCTTTCTCTTTTGCCGTCCGAATTTTTTACAGTATTATGGGATCATTTTAGCAACCTTTATAATTCTTCTTAGGCCCTTTTAATGTAGGAAATCATTTGATCATGTTAGCTTAGTCTTATAATTTTACTATACTACAAACTGCAACGTATTAAGAAAAGATCAATAAGTTTTTTTCAGTTATTTTTAATTTATTTCTGAACAAAAGTAACTGAAGTTGTTCGAAATAATTTAATTCTTTTTATCATCGTAATCTTACAAATAAAATAACAGAGAAGTAACATCAATGTTGTGTTTTCTCTCCTGAGGAAAAGAGATCAATCCCAGTAATTTTAGATAAGAAAAGTTTATAGATTGATGTGTTGTAGACTAAATATCAACTTTCAACTTTTTCTTCTGAATTTTTCAAGATTCAAACAATCATTTGGGAAAAATCAAAGCTAATATAGTAGAGGGTGAGAAAAAATGAAGGACCCGAATTTAATAAATCATATTATCGAAACTACTGCAGATATTACAATGTGATACATGAATGTAACGATAAATGTGCTAAGTTTTTTTCTGTTACAAATGTTGTATGTGCGAACCTCTTGTTACATGACATACGTCTAATCCATAATCCAGTTCGTTCCATGCATTTTGTAGCATCACTCTCTCAATGATTTGTATTAATACACAAATGGTTACCTGTCACTCTTTGTTATTTGTTTTGTTCATTGCAAATGATGCGGCTTGAAACTTAATTTTCTTAGTAAAATTTTCCATACTGTTTTCTGGGACATGCTACGTTTTCAGACGGTAACTGATGTAGATTTTCCGGAAAGTCGAAATACACTCTACTTTACCCTCTCTACTGCTCCTTCTGAGACATTTGGCTAGCCGCTGCTTTTCTTTTTACGCATGCATCCTGTCTCCTTAAATTGATAATATCATCGCAGAACGTTCTTGTTGGTTTGTACTTCTTTTAGGTTGCGGTTTCTAAATGCACATTGCATATAAATAATTTTTAAAAAACCCCTTGAATACTATAATGTACAATAAAAATCTTCGATGACATTATCATCATGTTTGGATTCCTGCAAGAGAGATCTTGAATGGGCTGTAGACACTGGTGGAAAAATTAGTATATTTCTTTTTACATTCATGAATAACTTGAAGAAATATATGCTGTAGTTTCGAAAATAGGATTTTTTTTAAATCGGTCAATCATTTGTACTCACCCTGTGCAAGGGTTATCACCTTATAATGAACATAATAGAATTTGAAAATAATTTTTTTTTCCAAATACATCTTTATGATGTGATTAAGTGATTTATATAATATATAAGTTAAATCTCCAATTATTAACAAAATTTCATTCCTTTTCATTGGAGTTTCTAAGATTAATCTAATGTTGTAATTGTCATTCATTTTACTTTATTTTTAATAAATCAAGATAACTGTATTCTCATATCATTGATCGTTGTTACATTTTATAAAAGAATATTATCTATTAATGAAATGTTTTAACATATCCAAAGCTTCAATAAAATGTGGTCTGTGTTCGTGTGGGTTACTTAGGGTTCAGAAAAATACATTCATTCCTGAATGAAAATGAAAAATGACCAGTAATTATTTATCTGTTCATTTTTGCGAAATAAATATAAACATATTTTAAAAATGAAAAAATAAATTTAACAAAAAATATGCGTTTTAAAAAATGACTGTTCACCAAGGTTATACAAAATAATTTTATTTTCAAAAAACAAAACTGTTTTCAAAACAAAAATGTAAAATAAAATGAGAAATGAAGAGCATTAAGCATCAAATAACAATAAATAAATAATTTTAACATTACTTTGGAAATCCCACGTATATAAACAGGTTATTTAAAATAAATAAAACTAAAATTTTAGAAGAATTTATTTCTTATAATCGTTTTTAGACATATCAAATAAAAAATTATAAAGTAGCATAAGTTAAAATTAAGTTTATTCATTTATAAGATTACATTTTTAATGCATGAAACAAAAAAAATATTTTACAATAGATTCTTCTACAAAACCTTACAAAAAATGAATATTATTTTCCATCAAAACAGAATAGTTTGAAGCATATTATCTATTCAAAGCAATATTTTCCAAAGAAAATGATTTTCAAAGATTATGTTTACTTAATTTAATTTTTAAAACATATCAATCTTTATCAGATACTGAACATCTCAAAAACTTTGCATTTAACCATTTCTGGAAAACATGTTGATCAAAAATGCTTTTTAGTTTAGTTTTCTACTACTTCGTATTGCATCAATAGTACTCACGAAATGCAGCAAGAAGCTCACAAACAGACAATAAAGAAATACCGATCAAAAGATAGTAGTTTAAGTTACAGTCCATAAACTTTCTGCTAGGCATGCAAAACATGCATTTATGTTTGTTTGAAAAGATACAGATACACGTAAGTTACAGACTATAAAATGCATATTTTCAAATGTAACTTGAATACGGACAACTCGGACAGTTTTAGTGTTTTCATTTTATATCCTCTTTCGATGTCAGAGATGCTCAACAATATTCGGTCATAAAAAATGAAAACCAAGACAAAATGCAAAATATTCAGTTTTCTTTAAAAACATTTGTTCGTTTAATAAAAGAACTTTCAAAGACTTTCAGCTATCGATTTTGGATCGGGAAATAATTGCCAAACTAAACTCACTGAAAACTAATTTAAAGTTTTAAGTGGGCTTGATTTAAAATTAAAGCAGGATTTACTTATTGATTGGAATCATATCCAGTGAAGCGGCAGCTTTTTTATTTATTTGTTTATCTACTCTTGGCTGAGAGCGTAAAAGTAATGCTAAAGATTATTGTTTGATACAATTTCAGCCCCTCCTGCAGAAAGTGCAATTTCAAGAACCGCTTTACGGCGCCATCAATCTTCTTTTCCATACAGTTTATTTACATCATAAAGATTCAGAAGGTACTAAAATATAATTTTAATTACAAGATAAACTCTGCGAGTGACATGAATTGTTAGAACCGTCGTTGAATCAATACAAAAATATACAATCTTAAAATATCATTAATTAATTTAAGAGAATAAAATAAATTGGTAGCTTTTAAAATCACGAATTATGAACTAACATTCAAGAATTATTAATTATTTTGTACATAAATTAAACTTATATTCGCGGCCTTATTAGTAAAATATATTCTGATTATTTGCATTATATAAGCATTTTATAATAAATTTCAGTCTGGTTGTAGTTAATGTTAATTATCAATTATTTCCAAATATATGTTCCCATCACAATTTCAATGAAATTTTCCTATTAAGCTCATATAATATTAACAATTTGATAGATTATAAATATAATGCCAATGTAAAACGATCATAATGCTTTTGAAAAAAAATGTATACCAATATAGGAAAATGTCTACAACCTTAGGATGATAATGATTTATTTAACAATGAAGGATGAAATATATATTTAAAAAAATATTAAACAATATTAACGTCTTTCCCCTACGTCTACGTCTACGGGACACAAATGGCGGGGTGGGAGCTCATTGTGGATTGCTCCACTCGATGTAAAAGGGGGAGAGGGAAGCGACAGTTCACATATGCAACCCTACAATAATCCGATGATTATGTGTATTATATACAAAACTGCCTTTTTGTTTCATTTTAATCCTTTAAGCGTTATGCACGGGTTTTCCCGTACGACTGGAGATGCTTCGAAAATGCACCACACGTTTTTTCTCAACTTCAAGAGAGTATTTCATGCCGTGTTTTTCCGAAATCCTTCCTCCCCCCCCTTAAAGGTTTAAAATCATGAAATATAATTAGGAAGGGTTGCGACGACACAATGGACACTGACAGGAAGTTTTATGGCTCACAGGTAACACCGTGTTCTGACCTAGGAGCAATCGTAAAAAAGCTGGGAAGAATTTCTTTAAACCCCTTAGTGAACAAACTGTAGGTTAGTGTTTGTAATTTAACGATTTGATATATTATTGCGTTTGAATTAAATAAATTCTTTTTGTAATTTTCCACGATATAACCATTTTTCCCCAAGTTTTGAAAAGTCCTTACGCATAAATAAAATATTATATAATTCGCATTTGATTTTATATTAATTTGAAGTTTTAACAAGTTGGGACATAGGACGGTAATCAGCCTTTTATATAGTTAGATAAATTACTTTTTAAGTATAGTTTCTTTGCTTTGTTAACTCACATTTTTTTATTCACCTTAAAATGATCAAACAGAGAAATAAGTTTTTATAATATATATATCTCTATATAATGTCTATAACTATGTTTTTTATTGCTTCCTTTTTCTTCTCTTAATCAATTCTTTCAGTTTCTAAAACATTATTATTTCATTATAAGGTGACAGAAAATTAATAAAAAAACCAAACGCTTCTAAATTTAAAACCTTTTTAAACTTTTCAACTACTGAAAATGAATAATTTTAAAACTTTTGCATCAAATTATATGAAAAAAGTTCTTACACTTTCATAAAAATAACGCAACGAAAAAAAAAAACAATTCAGATCCATTAGGACTTTTTTAAAATTTCAATGACAGTTGTTCAAGGCATCTTAAGTATTGTTAAGATACACCACCATACATATTTGAATTTTAAAAAAAATGCTTGAATTTCAGTTTACTTCAGAGAGAACATGAATGAGGGATTTTCCACAAATTCATATTTTCTAACTTGAATATTTGAATATATTTTATGCATATATATATAAATTTATAAATAATATATAAATTTATAATTTATATATAATATATAAATTTGAATATATATTGATCCATTTTAAAAAAATATTTATTCATGCAAAATTGCTCAAGAATTATCTTTTTTTAAAAGCTAACTGAAGAACGAGTAATTAAAATCTGGATATTCTTTGTAATCTCAATCATACAAAAATGTAAATTTAATATTAGAAATTTCATATGAAATTTTGGAAAAAAAATATTTATGTATCACGCATACACAGTTAAAAACTATTTACCATAAGTACTAACAGAGTTCTTCGAAAATAATATTAAATTAAAGTTTTAATCTTAAGCATTTTTTTTATTACATTTCGTAAATTTCATACAATTCGGTTAAAAACTGAATGTAAAAAGCAAAAAAATGAAAAGAACAAAAAAAAAAAAAAAAAAAATAAGACACCGGAAGGAAAAATTATGATTATATCAACAATAGTTTTTGAAATATTTATTTTAAAATTCAGAAAATCTGTGAACATATTAACAACAAACACAAGTTGATTTTTCCTGGCTCAAATCGTAATAACAAAACGATTTTTTATTTTAAAAAAAATTAATTTTTAAAATTTTGTTTTGTAATTAAGTATTTTTCAATTTTTAATACATTTTTTCTTTCAATTATTTTTTTCTTCCTTTCACTTTTGTTGAGATTTAACAGATCAGGGTACAACCAAGTGGACCCCACTTTTTCCACCCATGATTTGCCCAAGGCAATGAACGTCACAGCTGTGAACGAGTGTTCTCTGATTTTTAAGGTTTTAAATTAACAAAGAGACCGAACTGAGTTATGAAATCTTCCGCTGTAGACCTCCCGCGAAGGGGTCACTGCAATAGCAAAAAAGCTAAACATTATACAGATGCAAATATATATCTAATATTTTGGTAATGATATATTTAATATGCAATATAGACACTCTCAAACATTTTTCTTATGTTGTACTCCTTCTCCAAATTTTCAGGCCACGCTAACATATTGAGAAAGCATTAAGCCTCGACAGTTTAACATGTATCAGCATCTCTATATGACTTGTATTCAGCGACCAATAGGTTTCCAATCTATGACTCAAGAATGCCGACCATTATTATTTGGCTACCACGGCCACAAACATATTCGAGAATCACATGCTAAGTTTAGCAAATGAGTTATTTATTTTCTTAAGCATTTCGTTTATTTCTCTAATATATCCATAAATTCGATAAATTGACCAACGTCAGTTTCCAGTCATAATGAAAAATGCATTTTTCTCTGTCCATTTTCTTTTTAAAAAATGTTTATATTTGTTTAATGTAAGCCTTTTAAAAATATTCGAAAAAAATAATTTATACAGATGCGTGAATGGATGATTTCGCGTTTCTTAACATCATATCGCTTAGCTTAATTTAAGTTATTTTGCAATTTTTAATTAACTGTATGCAAAAGAGTCTATATGTAAGATTTTGAATATATGATATGCATCTTTCTGCGCATTAATCTCTGATACATTGAGATAATGAGAACAACTTTAAATAAATATAACAATGGAATTTAAAGATAAGCAAAATAAACCCAGTTTATCGAATTACAAATCTTTTGTAATAAAAGTGAAAAATTTGTATTTTAAAACACCGAAAATGACTCTAAATATGAGTTACATGCTTTAAATAACTATTATACTTTAAAATTTAAAGTTTTTAATTAGTAATCGTAGAAATAGTTGGAAAAGATAAATTTAATTTTTCCTAACAGGAATCTGATAATAACTTCTATAATTTTTTTAAAATTAAACCGGCACTACTCGCGCAGGGTGTGTCATGCCCACCGTCTAATTTTTTTCAACGCTCCTTCTAAACCTTTTTTGGAAAATGGATAGTTTCTCATGTAGCTGACTTTATGGTCATATCCTTTGAGGGCCTTAGCTTGTAGGCGAATTATAGATATATATTTTTGGATATCGACTCTTCGGGTATGTCATACCCTGCGCGTGAATCAATGTTATAATTCTGAATGCATGAGCATATATTTTAAATCTTCCTTATGCTATGGCGTATTATTGTAGTTATGATGAAGAAATGTGATATGAAGTAATTTAATAGATACAGTTTGTTACAGATATAGTATAACACTATTTTCGGATGAAGAAATTTGTGGTTATGATGAGGAAATATCAAATGATGAAGATTATAACAGCAAGTATGATTCCTCCACTGAAATCGATCCAGACTTAGAAAAAAAATGAGACACTGTTTAAAATAAATGTTTTATATGTAGAGACACAAAAACATTTGAGAAGAACGTAATTTTAAAGGAGATAAATGGTACACATCTTCACTTCACTTTCTGATGAACTTTTGGGAAAAAAAACTGTTGCTGGAAGAAAATAAGAGAAAATAAAAAATAAATTCCATTTTTTTTTAAATTTAAAGAATAAAGAAGTTTGCTCCTACATGTTTAGTTTTAAAAATTTTTTTAAAAAATTCAGATCCAGTGAAAACATCGCACTTACTCACGACGCGATTAAAAGAGTGTATAAACAATGCACTGAATGTCCTTATAAAAAGAACAGGAAAACTAAATTTAAGTGTGAACATGTTATATTTACTACTTTTATCCCTTTTTAACCGTTGTATACATATTTCACGGTAAAAACACAATGTATACACCCTTGAGTATGACACTCCCTGCGCGAGAACTTTAGGTCCTCTTTTTCACGCAAGTGGTGGCCTGGTTAAGAAGGTTCCTTTGCGGAACATGTTCTCAGTAGTGAGTTTACCTGTTATAAATACACTTATCCTTAATTTAAACTGGATGGATACCATTTGCGTAAAAAGTTATTATATATTTTATTAATACATATCACACACACACATGGTATTAGTAACTTTAATACATATCATTATACAATTTGCGTCTTCAAGTTAAAATTTAATCTTGTAATAATTAAGTTGATCTCATTGTACATTTACTTGATGTATCTTGATTACAAAAAATAAAAAGTAAACGAAATTAAAGTACATATATATATATAAATAAAATAAAATATTAAGCATTTAATTAAAAAACATTAACAATTCTTTCGAATTAAAAATCGATTTTTTTAATAAATAATATTTCTTCGTGTATTTTTCGTGATTTAATTTGTATTAAAAATTAACTTAACGCTTTTTTGAAGTAGAAAAATAAATAGATCGATATATGTGATGGGTTTAATAATAATTTTTCAAGTTATAGTTTTTTTTAAAGCTCTTATAATGAAATTTTTACAAAAACGACCAAAAAAAAACTAATATTTGACGTGCTCAAAATACTCATCTAGTATATAACGTAAAAGAATTCTTTCAGCAAACTGAATAAAGTATTCCAAAAAAATAGATCAAGCCTTATTGAATCTGTAGAGCGCACTAGGTGTTTTTACTAAGGGCTGATTGAGACGTAAAAAACAATTTCACGCTGAAAATAATTTCTAATTAATCATATCTCCGGAAATTAAGCCAAGCTTATACTATTTTTTTGCTTAATTCCAAAAGAAAAAATACTTTCGGTCGCTTCACTCAGTAGAATAAATTAGAGCTATTACACGTGTCGCATACAATTACATGAGGTTCTTTTGTGCTATTCAAATACATCTTATACATCCTTTATTTCTACTTTTTACCTCTTAAACTAATTGTGTTTCACTTATTTTTAATTATTAAAAAATTAGGAATTATTTTTATTAATTTATGTCATTTTTCTCTTAAGAAATGTATATCTAATAGAAGAAAAAAGTTGTCTTTTTGTTTGGATATTTAAGACATTGTTTTAGTTTTCAGTATCTCTTTTTAAACTAAAAAACATTGGTTAGGTTTTTTTTTGTGAAAAAAAGATAATGTTTATGACAACAATGTGCTTCTTTTAAGATTGTTTTAAGACCATGCATAAGTAGAAATATTTGGGAAAAAGAAAAAAAATATTTGAAGTGTTAAGATATATAAAACAGAAAAACATTTTTTAATACAAAAGAATAATTTTCAAATAATAAGGTAATTTAAAAAATCTTTTTCAACTTTATATTTTAATTGTTGCAAGTTATGTAATTAATGTCATTATTGGAAAAATATAAGCAAACAAAAATTCAATTTTAACAAAATCCATTGGAACATTTTATAATAAGTGGATGTATTTAACATCATTATTTCGACATTAACAAACTGAATTTAAGACATGCACGATGTTTGTTATAACTTTATTTTTGCTTAAAAAAAGTAAGAAGAAACTACTTGTTCTTTGACAGAATTACAGATGAGTATTTATGACAAGTACAACTTCAATCATTTTAGAAAGATTACATCGTTTGGCTCAGAAGACGTTTCTTGACAAAAGCATGTCAGAATGATTTATGGTTAAATAAAGCCAGTGACTGATACCCCAGTAGAAAAGTTGGAAAAATGAAACAGTCTTACAGCGAAAAGTATCTGTATATCAAGTTATATTTTTCCTGAATATAAAAACGAATAGCTGTTAAAGCTTTAGAGATAAGCAGATGGAATAATATACACATAATATTGCCAGTTTTTATGAATTTAAAATGTACTACTATATTTTTATTATGGTATTCGTTTCCTATGTACTAAATGCATTGATAATAATTTTTGTGAAAATCGATAATTTAAATTAGTTAATATAAACAAAAAATGCAACAATAACTTCTTAACTAGAAATCAATATTTTAAACAGTCATTTGTTGCACTAAAATAATGCTTTAGTTTATTAGCAATTTCTTTTACTTTATAATTAATTTAAATTAGATTTTCATGCAAATGTAAAACAATAATGGATGAGTATTTATATAGTAAGAACTTATCACATATGCATCATATAATATTTAAGAAAATTCAAGTGAAAATATAAGAAATAAAAACTATTCAAATTTAAGAAACACTTAAAGCACATAATCGCATCATTTTAGTATTACTCTTGTTAAATTACTGGAAAACTGAAAAGAAAGGCTCTTGGCTTTCCAATACGTCTGAGTAAAATATTCATTCATTCAAAAATTATATTAAATAAAATTCCTTAATTTTTCACTTCTTAAAGCATTATTTAATTTCTGCGTTTAAAGGGAATGTAAGATTTAAAAAAAATGTGAGCAGAGAAAATATGTAGTTTTGTAATGATTTTAAGTGTAATTTTTTTTTAAATGTACATCGAATTAGGCAAGAAAATTAGAGTTTTAACAAACTTTGAAACTCAATAAGTTCCATGTAGCTCATTTCCCTCTTTTCAGAATACATAAAGATTTTTGCAAAAAAATATATTATATAGTAGGTGTGTCCTTTTCTCTGATATAAATGTATATAGCATCCCATATTTTACTATCCAATGAACACACGGGCGGAAATAATCACAAATTTTTCATTATTACATGAATGATGTTGTCATTATTTCTTGATAATTATTATATTAACATTAAATTGGAGGGAGGGGGCTGTGTTTTTCATTGAAATCCTCATATACTCTCCCTGTTTCACACACACACCATGCCTCTCACCAATATATATATATATATATCCTAGTTTTTGAAATTAGATCTTTCAAACTTTCCAATTATAATTTTGCAATTTGATACTTTATTTCCGCTATTTATGAGTTTTAAGAAACCTGGCATTTATACGTTTTGATAATGACCAACAAAAATATCTCATTTACAGAATAGTATATAGCATAGTATTTTGTAATTGTGAAAATGTTTCTGGGTGTGGTCTGCTTACTTCCTTTAAATAAAAAAACCCCTTTTTGGTATTTATATTTCTTTACTGCAGAGTGCTTAATGAATGTCAGGTTTAGTCCCGAGATTTTTAAAGTTAGCATTAGAATCTATCTTTTGAAATTATTTTTTTTAACTATATTTGTAAAATTCACTTCTTGAAGGTGCAAATGAACTAAAATTCCTGACTTCAGTTCTTCAAATGATTTCCTTTTATTAAAAATGTATATTTTGAAATTTTTTAAAGTATTAGCTTAGTTTTCTTTTAAAAAATAAATCTATTTATATTTTACAGGAAAAAATATTTTAAGTCTATTTATTTTTATAATTTCGTTCTAATATTAAACATATGTTGGAGATTTTTAATTAACTGAAGTCCATATATTTTCTGCAGGATCCCAGTTTTAACTAAGACTAAAACAAACATAAAGTAAAAAAATAAATAGTCTTTTTTTTTTTTTTTTTTTTGCTAATGTAAAAACAACTGCAACTCAAAAATGTTTAGAAATAAATAAGACCAATTGCAAGATCAATTAAAAATTTATTGGGAACTTTATATTCTTAACTTTATTTGTGTAAATTGTATTTCTTTACAAAAATGCTGTGTAAAGTGTTTTCGAAACTTTTTATGTGTAATGAAAATACATACTACATGTTCTATCCATTCTTAAAAAATTTTGTAGGGATCAAAGAGATATAAAAATGGTTCACTGCTCAATAAAAATATGTGACATTGATAAGAAATAAGAAAGAAAGTAGAAAGGAAAAAATACGTGAGATGCTGCATCCATGCGTTTGAAAATATTTATTAGCATGGTAAAGTCTAACTTGAAAATAGAACATTAGACATATTTACTTATTATTTTTACCAAACATTTAGACGTAATTAATAAATATAATGCCCATGACGATTTTATAACTATAATTTATCCAAAGTGTAATATTTACATTAATGAATTTTTAAAAAAATATTTTTCTTAGCATTTTTGACGATGTTTTAATTTAGTACATTTTCATGTTAAATTGTATTACATTCTTGAAAAAAAAACTTTAATTAAGTAAAGAAAACTAGTAAGTTGACAATAACTCAAATATATCTCTAGAGAAATTGTTCCATTAATTTTAATATTCCCTAAAGTTGTATAAATAGCTTTCGCTCGAGTAGTTAACTCGATATTAAATGTATTTCTATTCATTATATAATTTATAAAAATATTAAAAACGTAGAGGGTTTTTTTTATCTCAATTTCGAATATTTGTATAATGTGATATAAATGTTTGAACAAATAATAAAATTATATAGGGAATAATAAAATGATTTTTTTCTTCCATTTGAATAAAGTTAAAAGAAAATTGAGCAAAAACCCAAATTTTTTAAGTGGCTCTTTATGTGAACCAATTTCTAATGTAAATATTAGAGCCGATTAATAAATCGTAAAACAGCGTTATTTAACAGCAATAATAACTGGAAAATATTTTTTTTTTACTTTACAACTTACGATTAACATGATAAATATGTTTTTTCTACTTGCACAAAAAATGCTAATCAAAAACTGCGCATTAAATTAACTTTCCATAAAATTCCATTCAACGTTGCGAGAAAGCCAAAAACCACATCTTCATTTTTTTCATCTTTCATTTTTTTTTTTAAAAAAAATAATATCTCATGCTTGAGCATAATGACAAATAATTATGCATTCTCTTTATATCAAAGCATAAAAAAGGAGACACAAAAAATGTCCAGAATGCTAAAAAGCTTAAAACATTATTCCTTTGCCTTTCAGATGCGATCATTTTATGTTTCTGAATTCTTTCTTCTAAGAATAATGATTTCTTACACCTTCATAAAAGAAACAATCAGATAAAATTGCTATTTCTTTTTAATTTCTTTCTGTGCTAATATGTTCTCACTTCAGAGCGGAAGCCGCATCGATCGGAATTTTTTTCTCGTAAGATGAGGAAGAACACAAATATTTAATTAAAAATCCAGTCCCTCTAGGGTGTGCTAGATAAAATTAAAAGCTAGAAGATGCGTACTAAGCATATGAAAAACCATCTCGTTCTACCTCATTTTGACATGTTTTGTTCATATTTTCAATGACTAAGGCTCATTCTTGCCTTTATGATGATGTGTTCGGGAGAACATATTTTACTTCAATATCGTTCATTTTCCCTAATATGGAGACATTTAATCTAGCGAAGTTCTCTAATTTGATTACTAACACTTAATTGAACTGGAGGAAAAAAATAGCTTTCATTTTCATTATCGGTTTCTGCTTTCTTATAATTGCCGTTCTAGATTCCTGTGTTTAGTTTAATGATATATATAACGCTTTATTAAATATGCTTGTTGTTTGAGAGAGTCAAGTTTTTGTGATAAATACATCCATTTTCTTTTGTTTAACAAATCATTTTTTCTGGTAATAAATTATTAATTTATATACTTTTACAAATTTGTTATATATTCCGCTATAAAATCTAAGTGATATTTGTCGATTCTTTTTAAGTTTAATGTAGTTAATTTCAAGTATGATTCACCTACATATATTCGCAAATTATTTCTATCAGATTAATTAAATTTGAAGTGAGTAAATATATACGATTCGATCAAAATTCATTTTACTTGTGAAGATTTATGAGTAATTTTCCGTATCACCAGCGCAGGCAATAATTTCGCCAAAAATGATACAACCGACGTCAAACGGAATATCCCCACTGATTCACTTTCACCACTACATTTTCAAAATAAGATGTGTTTTTTTCTTATAAGTTTTTTTTTTCATAATACACCATACAAGGATAAAAAATCAATCAGAACTAACATTTATTAACATTGTTTTTATGTTTATATCGGTTTGTCGCCAATAAAGCCTGATTAGCGAAGTTTGAGCCGGCGAATCCAAAAAGTACCTATTAATTACGCAGGAAAAAAACATTAGTGTTTCATGTAAAATATTTATCCATTTATTTGATTGAAATAAATTGTGTTCATTTTTCAATACGCATTTTCTTCCTTTTTAAAGACTTGTTGTATTCTTGTGCAAACCTAAGTTTTGAATTTACATCATTTTTAGGGTTGGTACAATAAACTATGGCAATGCGTTTTATTTTAAACATACTACGGTAGGTGAATAGGGCGACATTAATATTCACTGACTTCAAACATACGAATATTATGCCTAAATTAAGTAAATTATAAATTATATAAACATGAGCGGATTATAATTTGTAAAAGTTATGTAGATTAGCTAACTATGACGCAATTAATTTTATCTGCGATATTATAAACTTATTCTCCTTTAATTTGAAAATGTTTTTATAATTAATATAAATTAGCGCTATGTAATGTTTTAACTAAATAATAATAATATGAGCTTCTGTGTTAATTAATTTTGGAAAACCACTTAAGGTAAGTAGTTTTAAGAACAACTTACAAGTGCAGCCAAACTCTGCGTCACATACAATTCTTCTGAATTCAAATGGAAATATTTCTGTCAAGATTCAAAATTAGAATACACGGTTCAATTAATTAAAATTAACAACTAATGTTGAGTTCAATTTTTAAAAAATCAAATGCATAAAAATTGAAAAAAAAATATATGTAATACATATAAATGCAGTACAAATACTAAGATATGATTATTCATACTAGTATTTTTTTCAAACCAGACTTTATTTAAACTATTTTGCTATAAAATATGAAAATAAGAAGTTCTTGAAAGATTATCGAATTTGATAAAATTAATATTAAAAACGAGTTTGGTTGATAAATGTGCACTATTGTTTTTCAAAGTGTATTAAAAATAAATGCTAAAATAAATTATAATCACTCGTCAATAAGTGGAATATTATGATTTTGATTTAGAGCTTTAATCAAAACCGTATTTTTTTCACGTTGTAATATTTGAAATTACTTTCCATCCGCCAAAAACTCAGTAATTGTTTTAGACATTCAGGCTACTTTTCTTTTTATACCATGCAAAATATTTTTTTTATAAAAATATTAAAATTTAAGCTTTATATAAGTAGTTTTATGGAATACTGAACTTTGGCATTACTTTTTTTTGTTTAAAAGAGTTACGTAATAGTTTTATTCTCAATATAAAAAAGTTATGCAAATAATAAAAAAAAAACAGGAATTAATGTCTGGAAGCTTAAATCAGTATAAATTTTTGAAAAAAAACTATTCATGTTATTTTTAAAACAATACCGCAAACTAAATCATTATTCCATCAAACGAAATAACGAGATACGAACGAAAAAAAGAGAAACGAGTGAAAAGAAAGAAAAGTAGAAAAAAAATGTCGCCATCATTCTTTTTTTTTAAATGTATACATTGCCAAAAATATTTAATTATATTCATAACGCTTCCAATCGGTATCCTCTTAAGAGCATAGTTCTACTTTCTTTGCAGGGATTCAATATACAAAATAATATCATAGGAATGATTTTGGTGGTCAGAAACTGTTTAACAGATAGGGACGTGTGAGTAGGAGCATTGTCTTGGTGCAATATCCATCGATCAGTTCTCAATTCTGGCCTTTTTTCCTAAGTTTTTCAGGAAGTACTTCAATGTAACAGTCTTCTTGATTAACAGTGTGGCCACTGATGTGAGGGGAATCCACTCATATCCCAAATTTTGGCAATGTTTTGGTCTGTAATCGCTAGCCTTGAGCGCCCAGCAGGTTCATCATCTTCCGCACTAACCCTTATCCCTGAAAACCTCATACAACATTCAAACATATGTGCAGGAGGGAAAGTTTCATCTCCATAAGCCTCGTTAATACTTGAAGTGGTTTTGTAGTAGACTTCCAAAGTTTCAAAAGACACCTGATTTTGATTCGACATTTTTCCGGCAAAATGCAGTCGCACGTGTTCACTCGATGATGCGGTACGCCCTACTGGTGTGGTCGAAAAAGGCGAAATGGGCCACATAGATAGAGGAGGTTTGTCGGATGATGTCACCAAAACAGCTGTTGCCAACTCCACTCTCTCTTTCAAGCTACACACTTAGTCTCATTTGTTTTGTGTCACACCTTGTATTTTTGCAAATACATCTTGAAGCAGGGTGTAATACTTATGTCTTACATTGCCATGGGGACAGATATAATGTTGACTTTTTTGGATTACTTTTCCCTTTTCATTTTTTCTCAAGCAACAAGTTGCTTCGTGCCTTGTCAATCCCTGTTATTTGCTGGATATTTTTTCAGGAATCTAAATTCCTACCTTCAAGGAAAAATTCCCACCTTCACCACAAAAAAAAAATCCCTGAGAAACTGGTTAAGGGGTTAAAAGAAATCAAAAGTTTTTTCGTGGTGGAAATATTAAACTTCAAGGCTCAGTCTTCATACTAATAGATACGGAAAACAATATCAATTTTTGAAAGGAGCTCAAAATAAATAATTCAAAAGCTATTTTGCAAAATGTGATATAGTTTTTAGCTGTTGCTTTGAAACAATCTTTTCCTTTATGCTTTTTGTGTTTGTTTAGTAAATTTCCCACATAATCATCTAATCATTAATTCATAAGGTAATACCCAAAATTGCTTTGCTCTACTATTGCGTTGTCATTATAAATACACTAGTCCTAAGACTCTATTTTATTTCTTTTTGGGAAGAATTAACTGATTTACTTGATTTGAATAATAAACATGGAAGAATAATTTGAAGCAACATGGTTAAATAAAATGCTAACAAAGGAGATACGTATGTTGCTCTATTGTTTTTTCTTACTTCTTCAACTAATTTTTATTTCAAATACGAATTACGCATGAAAAATTCACCCTTTTCTGGCAAATTTTAATCAGAAAAGAATAAAATGTTACAATTAAAAATCTTTGTTCCAGTTAAGAAAACATTATACATCAATGTTTTTTTTATTTTATTCTGTTAAAATATTTTGATTCATAAATCGAAAGGTTATAACTATTTATTGAAAATAAAATAATCTTTATTACACTTGGGAAACGACAAAATTAATTCATACAACTTTTATTCATTATTCTTCTAATAAACATTTTACTCATTGTTTCCATTATTCATTTCCATATTTGAATTTAACACAATTTTTATTTTGTGCGCTTTTGTAGTATTTAATACCACAAAGAAAAATTACACTTTTACTATTTACAATGAAAATTTTGTTCCAGTATGAATTTTGTTGTGAAAAAATATAAACAATTATTATTTTTCATTAATTACTAAAAACATCAAAGGAGAAATATGCGCATAAATAATAAGCAAGTAAAATATTTTTTTTAAAATAAGTATTCTATCAATTTTTAATTTTTTTATAAAATCAACTCACACTCAACAATATAAAACATAAAAAACAAATTTCATAATGTGGTAAGTTATACTGGCAGTGATGTAAAGAAAACGTTTTGAGTTTTATCACAATATTGAAAAATCTGTGTATCATATATATATATATATATATATTGTTTTATATCTTACATGTGTATTTCATGAATTTTAAATACTATTTCTCTATTCAAATTCTAAAACGGTGAAAGAAACAAAAAGATATTCGTAACTGAGTTTAAAAATTAATATTAATAACTAAGCAATTTATAGAAAAACGTAGACTTCACCTCAAAATTTCAAAACGATTCTAAATTATCGTTTACATATTCGCGGAATTTTACATTTATCACTTTGATGTAATGTCAAACATTTATTTTTAAAAAAAGTACAAAAAAATTTACTTTGTTAAGTTTAAACAAATATGTGTTGCAGTGTTCTAACAGTTATCCATAATATTCTTCATAAGATCTCGAAATCAGAAAACAAAATTTGGGATCTGAGATTTTTCTTGCTAAATTTAGAAAGATATAGTGGAATAAAGATTCATTTTTCGTTTCTAGTGATGTCTTAAAAAAGGTATCGAATGAAAACACACACACAAATGCACACACACATATATATACATATGTATATATATTGACTAAAATTTTTATAAATCTAAATGCAATTGCATATTTTCATTTTATGCAGTTAGAGGAAGTTTGGTATCATTAAACTAGTTTAACTCCACTTTTCGTTCATAAGTTGGAGGTTGGGCTTTTGGTTATTTTATAATTCCTTTAACCAGATTTATACTTTAAGGGGAGTCAGTAGGGTAAACACCTTCGGGAAATCGATTTTGAGTTTTTGATATTTCTAAAATCCCCAAATCAGGACCTTTCCAATGATAGTTCATACTTGCCATTTTGCCATAAAATAATGGCTTGTTAAAATGACTTTTTATTTTCAGAATCAGTTTAATAATATAGTCTGAAAACAATACATAAATTACTTTTAATATTACTGTCCCCCAAAAAATTTTTGAAAAAGGGTACCGTGTAGCCTTAAGGGAATACGTGTTGAAATTTGTTTTCGCACATTTATGGAAATGATGACAGTGTTTGGCGATATTTTTTTTATTTGGTGAGTTCCTTTGGTTTGACGAAATAGGTAGAAAATATAATGTACAAGTACCCATTTTTGTTACTTTTTAAAATAACTACGCTCAATTTATTGCATATATATTAATACTCTAAACCTTATTTACTCTCTAACTCCCAATATATCTGTTTTCTCTTTTTTCCCTTTAAATAGCAATTAAGGAATTTTGTTTTGTTCAATAGAGCATCAATATTTTTTTTAAAAATCATTTATTTAATGTAATTATTTGGTCGCCCTGATATGGAATATAAGATATGAAACTAAATTTTGTTTTTTATAAGCCACAAAAGAGGAAAACTTAAATATATTTTTCATCTTTTTAAAATAGATTTAAATCTCGTTTAAATCATATATCTTCCGGTAGAAAAAGAATTCAAAATTAGATTTTTTTTAACATTATTGAACAGTATGCCTAAATGATACTGTAATAACCTTATAAATGAACTTATAGGACATTTAGATACTTATTTATCCATTGTGAGAATCATTGTTGAATAACGATTTTAATGTGTGTGCCCATCCATGTGGATGCTTAGATAATAAAAAATAGCAAATTTGCATGGATTACGAACGCGTTCTAAGATATAGATAAAACGAAAAAGGGACAAATATTTCGAAGGCAGTCAAAAAATATCTTCAGATTTTTATAGGTCATTTTAAATTCTGATTATTTTTTGTTTCATTTAAGGTTTATATCTAGTGACTCTAGACAGGATACACATAAACTCTATTTTTTGAAGAATTTTCATACAAAAGATGTATTGAATAAACTTTCTTCCTTTTTAAGTTGAATAGAATAGTGTGCTTATTATCATTCGAATCTTCATGTCGATTTATTTATTAACCTTTACTTTTCTCTTTCTTCAAATTTTTTTTCAGTTTATGATAAAAATGAATCAAAGAAAGATGTTTTTCCTTTTCTGAACTTAAAAAAATATTTCTTTTTTGTTTTAAAATGCGCAGTAAAGGTATTATATTTATACATGTCATTATGGATATTTGAAAAACTTCTTAGATGTAAATCGAAGCAAATATGTTACCAGAAAAACAAAAAATACTCCATTTTTATAATATACAAAATGAATTTCTATATTTTATTGATATTTATTTTACAATGTAGTTTAAAAATATACTTGACTTTCAAACAGGTGTTTGTCTAAATAAATAAATTCGAGTAAGTTTCTTCGGGAACTTAAATAAAACTGCTAACTCAACTTTTTGCCACTCTCTGTTTTATTTATTCATACGCAGTTAACTGTAGATTCACTGCAAGCGTAACTGTTAGGGTTGTTTACCTATTTTGGAGAGAATACACGTTTTTCTTCTTAGCGTTTTGAATATTTCAATATTTCAAATTTCTAAAAATCAAAAATTTTGAAATTTTGAAATTTTAATTTAATTTAATATGCCAAGATCGAACAGAGTATTCAAAAAACGTAAACGTACGTTTTATAAAGGTAAGAATACTTTCAAACATACTAACGACAGTAGTGTCAATCTTTAAGCTGGACATGCACATGACTCAAAGGAGACGTGCAAAAGAAAAGAAAATTCCCAATTTAAATGGAAGTTTTCTTCCTATGACAAAAGTGTAGGTATTATTAATGCCATTATGAATTTGAATATTCTGGCATTTGTTTTCAAGAATGAAGTTCACTGTAAAATGTGTAACAGTGGCTTAGACATGCAAGTTTTAAAAGGTAAGTCTGGACTGGCTATTACATTTGTCCTGAAATGTTGTGCTTGTCCATATCGTGTAGAATTCTCTTCTTCAAATTTTCATGAAGGAACGCAAATTGCTACAATAAATACCAGGTTTGTATATGCTATGCGTTCCATTGGAAAAGGTGCAGAAGCTGGGAGAATGTTTTGCGGCATAATGAATCTTCCTCAACCACCTACAAGGTTTTCTCCTTACGGTAAGCGAATCTTAAATGCTGCAAAACTTGTTTACGAGGACTCCATTCAAAATGCTGCGAAGGAAGCTATTTGTGAAAATGAAGGTAATAATAATATTGCAGTCGCTGTAGATGGGACATGGCAGAAAACGCGGTTACTCATCATTGAATGGTGTAGTTACTGTGACCAGCATGGATACAGGTAAGGTGATAGATGTTGATATTCTTTCAAAATATTGCATATGTAAAAACTTACCTTCTCATCAAAAGGATTGTAAAAGGAATTACGTTGGATCTAGTGGAGCCATTGAAATTCAAGGTGCATCTAAAATTTTTCAACGGTCATTATCTTTGCATAATGCCCGATATATTACTTACTTAGGGGATGGAGATTGCATAGCATTTGACGCTGTTAGAAAGAAAAACATCTATAGAGATGAATACCCAATTGAAAAATTGGAGTGCATTGGACATGTCATGAAGCGCATGGGAACAAGATTACGCCGACTAAAATCTCAATTGAAAGGGCAAATCTTGTCAGACGGTAAGTGTTTAAGTGGAAAAAATCGTTTGACTGTGCCTGAAATAGATAACTTACAGTTTTACTATGGATTAGCTATTCAGAGAAATTACACCAGTATTCAGAACATGCGGCAATATATCTGGGTCATTTTTCTGCATAAGCTGTCAACAGATGAATATCCTCAACATGGTTTTTGTCCTGATGGTGAAGATTCATGGTGTGGATATAAAAAAGCTGAAGCATCAGGTAAGTCTTACAAGCATAAAAATAGTCTTCCGGTCGCTGTTGTAGAAGCAATGCGTCCTATATTTAGAGATCTTTCCCATCCTGATCTGTTAAGAAAATGTTTGCATGGAAAAACACAAAACCCGAAAGAAAGTTTTCATAATGTCATATGGTCACGTGTTCCTAAAACAACATTTGTACAGATTGAAACACTTTCACTTGGTGTTTATGATGCTGTTTGTTCTTTTAATGATGGTAATGTATCCAAATTAAAAATGCTGAAGAAAATGGGAGTCGAGCCTGGAGAATATTCGGTAAGTGCCATGAAAATTCTTGATAGAGAGAAAAGGTTAATGGAAGCAGTGTATGCTTTTTCTGGAAGAGCGAAGAAAATTAGAAAAGATAAAAGAAGAAAAAGAAGAAAAAGAAGAAGATAATATTAAGAAAAATAAGGTAAAAACCGGCTACAGTGCAGGATCTTTTTGATGAGGTAAAATTTTATATAAAAGCTACTGTTTTCTAAAAATTTTCTTTTCTAAACTGTGTTTTCTCTTTTCTATAAATTTACTGTATTCATGAACTGGAAATTTTTATTTTATAATTCATATATATTCTTGTGTATACTGAAGTGAAATTTTTGAAATATTCCTCAGACATTTAGCTAAAAAGCATATGTCGTAACACAGAAAAGGAAAATTTTTATTAAATTCCATATTTTACTCTGCAAAAATTATTCTTTTAATCAGGCTGATCAATTTTTTAAAAAATATTTCACTTCTGTATAAAAATAAATGTTTATTTAATGCACACACAAATATATCTCAAAATGCGTTGCATGAAGCTTGTTATATACAAAAAAAATCATAAATTTCATGTTTAAAAACACAAAAATAGTTTTCTTGTTGTTTTGAATACTATCTATGTAATATTTATATAATCTTTTTAATTCTTATATTTAAAGAAATTGTGTTTACATGTTAATATACAAAACACTAAAGAAATTTTTCGAAGTGCCATATAATCATGTATTACTGTCTTATATAGATTATATTTTTTAATTTGTGTCTTCTTTCTCTATAAATTAATTATATGCATGAACTGGAAATATTTATTTTATATTGCATATATATCATATATACTGAAGTGAAATTTTGAGATATTCCTCAGACATTTAGCTGAAAAGGAGATGTCCGTAACGTAGAAAAGGAAATTTTTTATAAAATTTTCATTATTCTACTCTACAAAATTACATTTTTAAACATGCTGATCAATTTTTTAAAAAAATTTCACTTCTGTATAAAGATAAATGTTTATTTAATGTACACACAAATTTTTAAGCTTTGTTTTCAATAATTTCTTAGTAAAAGGTACATAAATCTATCCCAGAATGCAATGCCATTTTCGTTGCACAAAACTTGTTACATACAAAAAATACACAAATTTCATGTTTAAAAACATAAAATCAGTTTTGTTGTTGTTGTTTTGGATACCATTTATGTAATATTTTAAGAATCCTTTTAATTCTGATACTTTAAGAAATTGTGTTTACATGTGAATTTATAAAACACTAATGAAATTTTTCGAAATGTCGTATAATGATGTATTACCAAAGCCATATTTTCATGTATTGACACATTTTTACATGGTATTTATGATACTTATAGTCAACTTGGATGACAGTAATGTATCAGAACAGAAAATTCTTCAAAAATTGATGCATAATTTGAGAAAAATGATGCAAATGCTATAAAATATCTCGATAGATTAAAAGTGAAAAATGCTATACATGTATTTTCTGAGAAATCTAAGTAAAAGAAATAAGTAAAAAGTCTTAAAAGTTATTGAGAATAAGCTAATATTTAAAAAAATAGTGCAAATACAGATTGCAATTCATAATTTTTTTGATGAAGTGACATTTTATAATAAAAATGCAATTATCTCAAAACGGTGTTTTTAAAAATGCTTGTACCTTTTCTCAGAACCTATTCAACGGAAGCACTTGCAATCTTCATCAAATATTACTGATATCTAACTATATAAAGTGCACAAACCTTTTTTTAATATTCCCATAATAATTTTGTAAAAGTCAGTTATCGTGAAAAAAAATGACAGTTTTCAAAAAATTCATAGTGATACTGTTACGATGAATGTTTTTAAAAAAACTAAACAATATTTTTCAAAACGCTTCCGTACATTTTAAACAAAAAAGTCCAATTAATATACAGAAAAAATTTTAAGTCTGTACATTTAATAGTTTCTGAGAAAAAGGTACATAAAAATGCTCAATTTAACATTAGCGGGATAGGGGGTACCGACTTACCTTAATATTTTTATTTTTATGTTCATCATTGAGATTATGTATTTTGATACTTTATTATTATTATTATTTGTTTTTTTTAAGAATCAATGTTTCAATTTAATGCCATTGTTTATAATGTTTAATTATGTAAAACTTATTAAGGAGTAATTCTTGATTTGATATACTAAATCATAAAATGGGCTCAATGCCTGTTCTTTAAATGGATGTGTGCTTCATATATGGTTAATGGTCTCGTAACCAGAACAACACGAGTTCTATCTTTTCTAAGCATATAACATTTTATCTGAGTTTGCATACTTTCTGTCTTGGTGGTGCTCAAATTTTTCTTCTTGTGTTGCGACAGCAAACAAAAGTCCTGATTGTTGTTTAACTGCACCATACAGCAATCAAACAACCACTGTAAAATGCATAATACGAGGGATGATCTGAAATAAAGGTTACATGCCACAGCATTTGAAAACTACGCTGCTGGCCACCGTAAATGCAACACCAAGAAAGACAAGAGATAGCACAACAAAATTTATTTTGTAGATAACATGTTGACCAAGTATCCAATGATTAAATTTATAGACTTCTGTGAAGTGTGATTCCTGCAAGAATCAGTAGCCAGAGTAGCCTTTATTGTGGGAGATCACCGCTGTCACACGCCTCGGCATTAATTCAAAGAGACTTTGGATGTGTTCTTGGGGTACAGCAGACCAAGCAGCTTCCACGCGTTGCCAAAGTTGAACTGGTGTGGCAGCTGGGGGTGTAATCTGGGTAAATCGTTGAGCAACCATGGACCACATGTTTTCTATCGGGAAAAGATCCGGAGAGCGAGTCTGCCAGGGAAGCAATTCAATCTGGTTGTTGACGAAGAACTTTGGACAATGCGTGCCACGTGTGGTCGCGCATTATCATGTTGAAATATGGCTGTGGCCAAGCCCTGAAGGTAAGGAAGGACAACTGGCTACAACACCTCGGAGATGTAGCGCTGGCTGTTTAAAGTACCGACAATGCGTACTAAAGGAGTGTGAGAGTGATATCCAATACCACCCCATACCATAATATACGGTGCAGGACTAGTGTGACGCAGCATAAGGCAGCTGTTCAGCATCCTCTCACCACGGTGTCTCCAGACTCGAATCCGACCATCGTGGTGTTGCAGACAGATGCGTGACTCGTCAGTAAAGACAACTTCATTCCATTCTGCCGCCCACATCCTTCATTCATCGCACCATTGGTGGCGGAGACATCTGTGGTACTGCGTCAAGGGTAGAACAAGCAATGGACGTGTTGCGGACACACCACTCTGCTGTAAATGGCGCCGAATGGTACGCGCAGACACTGAATGATGTGTTACAGACTCAATGTGATGTGCTATGGTTCGTGATGTGACTGAGCGCTCCGTCACTGCCATGCGCACAATTTGCATGTCCTCACGTGACGTGGTGCACTGAGGTGGATGCGATCGACCACGTCGGTCCATCGTACCCTCTTGCATCCAACGGTCACATATCCGCATTACAGTTGTTTGGTTTCGTCCAACATGACTACCGTTTTCCTTGAAAGATAATCCACAATCTCGGTAGGCCACTATCCTTCCTCTGTCGAACTCGGATACTTGATCAAAAGCTGATCGCTGTTTTCTACTAGACATAACTGATCGTTTTTTGAAAAAAACCACAAGAAAAACACAATTGCTGAACTTGAAATCGTCGAAATCTCCAAGCCTTAAATAGCGCTTTGAGTTGGCGCCACATTCGTACTTGCTGTGTGTCTGCGCTGAAATTCTAATCATTTGCATATCTCACCTCCGCTAATGCATGTTGTAAATTCATGTTATTTGCGTGCTTCCTTCAGGGTGTTGCATTTACGGTGGTCAGCAGTGTACATATTGTGAAGATTTTTTTCCCCCAGTGGTGGAAACAAATGGCGTTACTTGACATGTAGCTAGTTTGCGGGTAGGTATTGAAAGTTCCGGACGGTTCAGCACGATTGGAATGGTAAAACGCTTAGGAAATTTGTCTCGTTTGGAAGTACGAGTCGTGGTTCGATTTTTGTGGGCAAATAATGTGTCTGCATTTGATATTGATGATCTGATGACATGTAGCGAAATGGTGTCCCTATTTTCAAACAGGCAGACATGATGTCGAAAATCGCAATATTGCAGGGAGTGGCGGGCCAAGTTCTTCAACAAAAGAAATCAACACGGCACGAGTTGAAAAAATGATTCAAAATGACGATGGGTAACTTTCAATAAAATCTCGTTAGAGCTGGGACTGAGCTATGGTAGTGTGCAATATATCGTTTCTAATGCGCTGCTTTATTCCAAGACACTTGGTGCCCCATTGATGTAGAGGAGTTGTTGTACATTTTTCTTTGGAAGCTCGTTGAGTTCATTTTAGAATGATATGGATTCCACTTATCGTATCGTTAACTTAGTATCGTTCTCTCAGCTTGATTTAAGTCAAAAAGTTACGAAATCCATTTTTAATCGCTTTTCTGCCACTGGCATACATATCCGGATCGCTATACCTGTGATTTGATAGTACCGGAAGTATATATACGTCTTCAAAATACGATCTTTTTTTCTTTGCGCTACTATAAGTAAAACTATTCCGATGGCTTATAATGACCTTGATAGTGTTTGCGAAGGATTTATACTTATTTCAGATAATGTTCTTATTTTTGGCTTTTCTTTTCTTCCCAATACAATACGTGCACCTATGTGTGTGAAACTGGGAAGCGATTCGGGTAAGTTTAATCGCCAGTTAAGGGGTTAAGCTTTTTTTACTTTGTTGTATCATTTTAGAACTCTCCGATGCTACTACCTCAGTAATAGCATCCTACTTATTTTAAATTGTCTCCATTGCTTTTATAAAGTTTTATCATCATCATTTATCTTTATTAAATTGAATTTATATTTTTATTTTTTCTTAGGATTATTTCCTCCTTTTATAAAAAATGATATCGTCAAAAAATATACGGTTTTCTATTATTTTTATTATACAGAATTTGGAAATATGCTAATATATAGGAATATCGAAAATTAGATTAAAAATACAGTTGCTAAATCGGGAACTTATAGAATATCAATCATTGAGAGGAAAATTCTAAAAAGAAAAATATTGCTTTTAGCTATTATTAGTTAAAGTGTATTAGTAGAACATCAATTTTTATAACATTGCACTCATATAATTTTTCTAAAGTGAAAACTGATTTTGCATTAAAATATTGGTAAAAATATAAACATAAAAAAGGATTTTTCAATCAAAACCATCCGAAATATACTGTACACTGTAATTTAAATAATTCGTTAGAGATTTAAAATAATTACATCATAAAGACACAATTAGTTTTTATTTAAGAACATATATTCAAAGCCCTTTATATTTCACATTGTTTTTTCTATTATACAAAACTCAATCCAAGAATTATAATGTGTATCAATTCCTTTAATTTCAAACTATAAAATACAAATTGTTAAAAACTTTTCTTTTTCTAATCCTCGGATTTAAAAAAAGGAGTATGTTTCAAAGGGTATCAACACAGTCCATGTCACAATCAATTAATTAAAACGATAAAAAAATAATAAGCAAAAATAAATACAAATATTTTGAGTTATTGTACTAGGAAATATATCAAAATGAGATATAATATGAGACGTGTCTGGAAACTAAGTATCATTACGGAAAAATTCGTATAAAAAATATTTCTTTCAAAATAAAATTTCTTTTTGTGCAAGAACTTTTTTGTACATAATTAGCACTATTTTCAGAACAATTTCATACCAAGAAACCAACTTGTCTATGTCCTGTATAGAGAAAGGTGCCTCCAATGAGTAATTTTCGAAATTGTGGAAACTCGTCACATAGCAATCTTATAGTTAACCTTATGTTTTCACGAATTTTCTCATTCGTTTTATTAACACAGCTATGATTAACAACAAAAGACAGCCCAGTCCGTACTTCGTCATGAGCATTGGTTCACTCATCATTGAATTGTTGAACCAACTTTCTACACTTCTTCCCAGTTTCCCACTTCTTACACTGGTTTAATATTCTTTGCATTCAAAAAACGGATTTCAAAATGCTTCTCATAGTCGTCTTAAACATTTTGAACACTCACTAACACGTGTAAAAACAACACAATCCGGTTAAGGCTTCACTGGACTGACAATCAACCAGAGATGTTGTGTTTGCAGTTCAACCAGCAAGTGTTGAACTGCAAAACTACCACTACAGTAGTGGTAGAACGAAATGGTTCTTAGTTTCCGGAAACGCCTCGAAACATATGTTTTCCTTAAGGAAATAATAAAACATAAATTTCCAGTGTTCAATATTTTGATTTTTCTTGTTTTTATAATTCTATATTTTTATTTGGATATTAAACTCTTTACTTATTTAATCAGAATCAAAATTGGAAATTTGATGTTCAAATCCTGCAATAAGCAAAATGAATTTCATAAATTAGCATAGAAGTCCTTTCAATTACTTCACCTCATACGAAAAACAATACTTCGAAAAGAACTCAATGGCACTTATCAACAGGCATTCGATCTCATTACAACCATCGGCTCTCGTAAACATGATCGCATTTCCGTTGAGCCTAAGTAATATCGTTTCGTGAGCACTTGCTGCGTTTATTTGTGTATGTGACATGCAAGGAGAGGATCAATTTCAATACAGAAGGAACGGAAAGAGAAAAGAGAAAGCAACAAATAAACGAGAAAAGCACGGAAAGTGCGTGACTGGAATATAGAAAATGGCTATCCAGTGTAAACATGTCACTGCGCCATTTTGTGAAACAGACGGGTTCAATACAGTTACGATGAGCACTTGATAATTTGGAGTGTTTGCTGTAAGGTTGCAGGGTTACGATAAAGGGCGTTCGAATGTATTTCGCTCGAAAATTTTAAAGCATTAATAGAATATTAAAATAATGCGTTTGTTTTTAACATTAGTGTTTGAGTATTGTTGTAAAGCATGCAAGATAATCTTTAAAAGTCAGACTGTATATTTCATGCAATTTCGTATGAATTATCATTATCTTCGAAATTTAAAAAACATTTATGTATTGGTGACTAATTTATTCTCACATATCTATTTGAAATGTTCATTTCTTAATATTCACACCTTAGGTATTTGCATGAAAACTACTTTTTCACTAATTATGAATTATTTAGTGTTTATTTCATCCACCATACATCAAAACATCCCCAGCATTGCATCATTTACCTTTATATATCAAGTTTCAGTGATATTCTAAAACTTATATAACACCAATTTTTTCACATAATTTATATTTCCTTTAAATTTAATAAATATATATATAATTTCAATATTAAATGTTTTTCACAGTATATTTCAATGATTTTTGTGTTAAACTTTCAGACAAAAAATAATTACACAATCGGAATGATCATTTATTTCGCCGTAATACGGTATAGTTTTTTTTAAAAAAAATAACAATATTTTGAATTTGTTATATTTTTTTCTAAAAATGAGTCAATATTTATGCGTTTTCATGAAAAGAATTTTTCAATCGCTCTTTATGGATTTTGTATCAATGTAATGAGTCGATATTTTATACTACACAAGCTTATACTTTGCCCTTTTAGAATCCGTGATTTAAAATATAAAATGCCAACTATTTTTGTGATTTTTCAAAAAAATAACATCTAATTAAACATTTAATAACTTCACCATTCGTAGAAAAAATTCACAGGAAACTTTTTTCCGAGTGTCAAATGTTAATATCCGTGTTCTGTCCAAAGATTGAAAATTGCTAAAATTGCGGATTTTAAAATGTTTTTGTGTTTTTTTCGTATTATACCGTTTTTACAAAAAATCATTTGAGCCGTATTTTTGTTACATTTTTTGTTTAAAAATTAACGTTTTTTTTTTATCAACGTGTGAAATTTGGAAACTTAAATATTAATACTATGCCTAAAAAAATGAAAATTTTAAGGAAACATTCGCAAACTGCATCGGTGCAAAGCGCGAACGGTGCACTTGAAGTCGAAATTCTAGATTTTGAGTGTTTATGGAGCATGCGTGGAAGGACAAAATGGACAACCAAACTCTTCCCCCTCCCTTTCATGAGAGTTCACTTTTTCGTCGTTTTTAAAATTACGATCCTTCATTTCTTACCGAAATAAAAAAAAAAACAATTACATAATCGGAAGGATCGTTTATTTCTCCTTGATACGGTATAATTTCACTTTCAAAATAACTATATTTTGCATTTCTTACTAGTTTTTCTAAAGTTAGTCAATATTGATGAGATTTTATAAAAATAGTTTTTCAATTGTTCTGTACGGATTACTTATTGTAATAAATCAAAATTCTGTACTACAAACGTTTATGCCTTGCTCTTTTAAAATTAGTGATTTAAGAAATGAAAAACCTATAAGTTTTCTTTTTAAGATTTTTCAAAAAAGTACTCAAAAATAATTTCGTTATATACAAAATGAATTTCACGAAACTTTTTTCCGTGTGTCAATGACGAATAACCGCGTTCTGTAAAAAGATTGAAAAAGTTGCTTAAATATTACACATTTTAAAAAAGTTTTGTGTTTTATCGTCTAATAACCTTTTTACAAGAATTCATTTACGCAGTCTTTTTTCTACATCTTTTTGTTAAAAACTACCTCTGCTTGTTATGGATGTGTGAAGTTTAAAAAGTATAAATGAGAAATTAAACCCTCAAAAAATATTGACACGATGAAATTGGCGACAAAAATCGGTTTTCGAGCGAAACGACCTGTCATGCCTTAGATGTTTTCACTTCTTTCAAGCTGAAACGGAATAAATAAAATTCCTTTAAAACTTTTCAATTTTTAAAATCAGATCTTAAGTTGGATTTTGTTTCTGGTAGAGCATTGGGGATGACTAGGTATGATAACAACCGTTGATGAGATGTTTTTACAATTCGTAAATCACGTATCTACAGACGCTCACGTATCATACTTTAGTTAGTATCATACTCACCTATCATACAAGTTTCTTGTCACAGTGATTTATAATGGCGATAGTATTAATGTAATTAATACTCAGAAAGTGAGATATTAATAGTAAAGTAAAATAACTTTCTTAACAATGTATTCATGTACTATGAGTAAAGTACATTTATGTGTGTGTGTGTGTAGCATAATTTAGGCATATTATTATTTTAAAGATATATATATTTTTTCCAAATCAATAGGAAAAATGTGAATATAATAAAGAAAATGCATGCGTGCTTTCTGTATTATATGAGATTTTACCCTATTTGCCTACAATATAACCAAAGACAATAGTACTTCAGAAGCAAACTCCAGTCGTGTTTCGGAGCCAATACACACAGTTTTGTTTTCTTTATAAAGATTTATCACAAACTGATTAATTATTATTCAAAACTCTTTGAAGAATAAATAGATTTCACAGCAAATAATTATTTATTTTTAATAGATTAACATAATTGTAACTCTTGGTAGTTATTTCACAATTAAGGTACAAACCAGAAAAAAATTATCTTATTAATAGATCTCATAAGTAAACGAAAAGAATTTTCATTACTATGGATTATGATGCAAAAAATTTCAACCTTGTCTTTGCAGTATCATAACTTATTTCGTCAGAACTTTTAAAAACTGATAGAAATCTGTTTGTACTTATGTTTCCCTTCTAAATTTTTCGATAAAATTTGTTTTATTTACATCAGATGGAACAATGCTTAAACGAAAATATTACACGACTACTTTTTGTTTCATGTTTGATATATATAAGTTTCAATTTTTTTACATCTGTCACACCGATAAAGAACTTCGTTTAGTAATTTATATAGTCTTCATTCAAATAATCGTATAATATTTGTTTACCAAAGTAAAACCAATAATTTATGCAAGAAGACCATATTTTTATTACTTATTCATAAATTTTTATTTGCTTTATATTGATTCACGTATTTTCATTGCTGTATTTAACAATGTCAAATATCATATTTATATTATATTGATTATTTCAATTCTCAAAGTTCTACGTTAAAATTATGTTTAAAAAAGAATGTAGATTCATATAAAAGTAAAGGAAATAAAATAATAATTACAAGCAAGTCAAATTAAATTGTTTGAATCTATTATGATAGAATATTATCAGATAAGTAATATTTATTTTGACATTGAAGTATTATTTTTCATAACGTTTACAATTTTTGTGGGATAAGCTTCTCTTATTTAAATTTCAAATATTATCCAATGCCATAGGTTTTAAATCGCAAAATACATCTAACAAAGCAAAGTATTAAACAGAATGTATAAAGCATTTATCTTAGTTTCTTATTAAAAATTATTGCTTGTATATAATGAATAGTTTATGTCTAAATAATTGAATAAATTTAAAACAGCTATCGTAATAATTTGCTTTATATTTATTTATTCCTTTTTCAGCATAATAATACATACTAGAAAATATAGATATATTTGTGAAATGGTTTAAAAAATCCTTTCATGTTATTTTGATTCAGTAAATGAAAATAAATTATTGTGAATATAAGCTATAATTTAACAAATCTTTCCTGTTTCGCCTACCATGTCTAGACATAATGCAAATGAATAATTCATTGGTATGTTAGACAAAGTAAAAAAAAAAGAAAATATGCTGATATCACAGAAAAAATATCAATTTCCTACTTGTGTATATATTAATAACGTAGAAGTATCAAAAAGAAGATAAAGTTTATGTTACCGAAGAAATTTTCGGGAACACACTATTTATATATACACTGGTGTCCAAAAGTTAAGCATAATTGATAATTATGTGAATAAAAAAGAAACTGTAAATCAGAATGGCGGGAAACGTGATATGCGAGTGTAAAATGGTTATAAAATAAGGAAGAAAATCAAAAGAATGATAATAATTAATTTTATTATCCAAAGTAGCAGTTTGAAAGAAAACTGAGCATAGCAAGAATTCACACTTTAAAGAAAAAATGAAAGAAAACATTAAATAAAATACTGATGCTGCAGTTTAATAAGGCGTGTGGTCACCTCTGACAGCCAGGCACGCTGCACAGCGATTTACCATACTTGCTATGAGTTGTGGGCTCAAACGGTTCCAAGCTTCTTGGAGAGCTCTCTTCAGTTCTGTAACGGAGTTTGGTGGGTGCGAAAGGGCTGCAATTTGTCTCCCGAGCATATCCCATACATGCTCGATAAGATTTAAATCAGGGGAGTTCGTAGGCCACGACATGCGCTGGATGTTTTCCGTTTCAAGAAAGTCATTAATCAGCACCGCTCGGTGACATGGCGCATTATCATTCATGAATATGAAGCCAGGACCGACAGCATCTCGAAGCAAGCGAACATAAGGCTCAAGAACTTCGTCTCTGTATCTTTGAGCAGTCACAGACTCCGTGTCAAAGAATGGAGGTCTCTGTGGCCGTCCATCATGATGCCATTACTCCACTTGATGGAAAAAGATATCTTTCCGTTATGTTTCTTGGTTCAAAACGCGTTCCACGTTCTCTCCATATTGTTACCCGCCGAGAATCACTACTCAGACTAAACCGGGACTTTTCACTAAACATTACAATCTTCCACACTTCAATGTTAATTTTTTAAACTCCAATTCAAACTAGCGCATTTATGCGCAGACGTGAGGGGAATGCAAACTGCTGGTCTTTTGGCATACATGCCAGCATAATTGAGTCTTCTATAAACAGTTTATCTCGAAATTCGTATTCCTGTGGCGACTGTGAGCGCCGAACCCAGTGCTCTGGCAGTACTGCCCCTCTGACGTCGCGCACATATTACCAGATATCGGTCTTGGCGAGGAGTTATGACTCTTGGTCGACCTGATACTGGTTGTCGGGTAGCATCTCCCGTTCTTTAAAACTTCAGCCACAGTCTTCAGATCACAGACTGGTCCATATTCAGAATTCGAGACACTTCGGTTTGTGATCGTGAAGATTCCAGCTTTCCAACGATTCTTCCTTTCATAAACATGTCCAATTGGCGTCTTTGTGCCATAATTCACTTGTTTGATGGTTAACAACATTCCTTCGTACAGCAGTTGCACGAAACTTGTCTGAACTGCCTATGTTGCGTCAATCGGTTTCTCCGCGTTCCGACATATGCCGGTGTTTCGCGCAGGGCGTAGTCGACTGAAAAGTTTTGCATAAACCCAATGTTTCTTCTTCACCCAATTAATATCCGCAAGAAATTTGGAATAATTTTACGAATATTTACTACATGTTTTTCGCATTTTACGATTTATGCTTAACTTTTGGACACCTGTGTACATTTACATATAACACTAAAATGATTTCATAACCGTTGGAAATTAAATTATAATTTTTAAATAAAAATAAAATGCTATGAATTGAGGAATTGTAAAAGTTTTCTAATTTTAACATCCTTTAGTCACAATCGACGTAAATAATGCAGCTGAAATAATTGATGTATAATTGAAAATCAACTTTTTTTCACCATTAGCAGTTTTCATTTCCCGAGAATTATTAACATTATTTACAGAGAACTAGAAATTCTCAAGAACTAAAAATTTTCGTTAATTAATGTGTTTTAAAAAAACATAACACATACTAACAACGAAATGCTTTTGTGTTTCTATCTGTGATTCAAACATAATCCGAGGATTTTAACTGACATCTTTTAATCGGGTTGTAAAGATAGTTTTCCGCCAGAGTCATTAGGCCGACCAGAACGCTCTGCTACCTGAATGGCATGGTCACTGTTTTTGGACTTACAGTACCAAACATTCATATTGTCATATGTACAATAGTAGTACATAAAAAGATGAACACATGATTCGGGGACATTCTATGGATGACCTTTTTGCAACAGAACTGGAGGTAAATGATGTTCTAATCTATTAACATGATAGTTCTATTTTAAATGCCTTGTATTTGTTAACAAATTATTTTTTACAGATTTCAAAACACAGTACTCTAAAGCAAATTTCTTTCTTTCAAGGACGAAAAATTATTTGACACAGTATGAGTAATCACGACAATAGGGATTGCAATACCGGTATATCGGGATACCGAATACCGGTATTTTGAAAAATTTGTACAGTTTCGAAATACCGGTATTCACAAGTTTAAATACCAGGTTTTTCGGTATTTTCTAGAAATTCTTAAAATTGTTTCGTATATGTTCAGGGATCGCCAACATAGAAAAATATTATACGTCTTAGTGTTTATGTTAACCTGTTAATTATTGCACCATGATTAAAATATATTATAAATGAAATAATTTTAAGTCCATTTCAGAAGGTGAAGATATTATAAATGTATTTATTCCACTCAGTCCATTGTTCTTACTTTTATTTTTCCTACCTGGTTCTGCAGTTCTAAGGTAACTCATTAAATCCATCATCTGATTCTTTCATTGCCAGTACAACGGGATAAAAGACTATTAACCTGAACTTAAAAATATAGACAAATTATTTCTCTGACAAAAAGAACTAAATACACTACTCCTAACTAAGTTCTCGTTGAAAGAGGAATAATATATCCAAACTCATCTGCCTTCCTTCATCATCAACACCTGTTACTAAAATATTTTCCTAATGGGCGAAATTAATTAGATTGTGAATACAAAATTGCATCGTACAATCAAGAGAAGTTATAAAATATCTGAATCATCCAAGGCCAAACCTGTCCTATTACAGTTCAGAGCAATACTGCACAGTTTGATATTCGTATATGAGAAACCAAGATTGTACTTATGAAGAAATGTGGAATATTTCGATATTTTCTAAATTGGTGAGTTTGTTATTCACATTGTATTATACTTTCTGGTTCAAAATGTGTTTTTCAGATTCATTTTTTTATATACTCATAAACAATAATCCATAATAATGAATAAGAATAACTTTAAAGAACATAAAAAAATCAGTTGATAATACTTCAGTTTGGTTTCATTATTTATATGATGAAAAGAATATAATGGCACTATGTAAAAAATGTTCTAGACTTAAGAAGAAAAGAGACTCTAACCAAATCAAATTTAATCAATTTTATTGTAAATTTTCTTAAAATACTTTACTCATTAACCAATTCACATTCAGAAGAATTCGGTATAATTATCGAAGATGATGATCATACTAATGTCAAAAGTGAAAAGGAACTGTCTCTTCAACAAAAATTAGAATTTTCGACAGCTAAAAAAATTTCAACAGACCAAAATACAATACAGAAATCAGCTATCTCTAAAATCATCCGAAGAGAAATCGATTTATTTGAAGATGAGGGATTTAGAGGTAAATACATGGAAAAAGTATATCGCGCATTGCTAATAGTACCACCAACTAGCGTAGATGCCGAAAGAGCGTTTACGACAGCTGGTAATTTTTGCACAAAATTATAATCTAGGCTTAATGACAGTACAATTGATGCATTATATTTTTCAAGAATACTTTTCAAAAATTTAACTTTTTAAACATTAAGAACATTTCAAAAATTTGCAACAGTACCACAGACTGTGAATAGCGATATTTGCACTTTTTTGTGATTTAAATAAATATGATGTTCTTTTACTTATTTATTTTTTGTGATTCCTTATATACAGTTACAATTTATAAGTTACATATTATTTCTCGTTATATTTACGCTCTCTAATAAAACTGAAAAGTAAAACAAAGAAAAACCTATGTTTTCTTTCTTTTTCTTAAATTTCTAATACCGTATCCCGATATTAAGTTCTAAAAATACCGAATACCAGTATTGAACTTTTGGTACGATATTGCAATCCCTACACGACAACTTTAACTGTTCTCAGAGATGAAACCGGTGGCCAAAATCTGTCGTCACGAACAGATACATCAAGAGGGTCGAATTGATAAACTTAAAACTCTGTGTGGTCATTAATATTCTACAGGTGTGTATCACTTATCATTTCACAACTAAAATGAATCCATTTATAAATTTAAAAATTTGCATTTACTTAAGATAAATCATTTGAATATATATCGGCCTCATAATTTTTTTTAAAAAAATAAGACAATAGTTATAAAATATTTTAAATAATTCTGAGGGAATTTTTTCTTAGAATTTCTATGCTACAACATATTTGTTGTCATTCTTAATGTATAACCATTGCACATATTTTTTATACTTTCGTTATTGATATTGATATGTATGATTATTGAGATCCGTATAAAAACTCAATAATGTGTTCTCTCACTATGTCGTTATTCCTTGTGATCATTTGTTAATGGTTGTAGTAATAGTATATTTTTTAGAGCCGATTAATATTTCAGTTTTTAATATGATACAATAATTTTTTTATATATATATATATAATAAAATAAAAGTACAACCCAGGCATATACAAATAATTTTAAATATAATATATATTTATTAATTTATTAAGCATATGGTGCCATTTATCATTTAAATGTACAACTAATTAAAAATGCTATTTTTATTACATATTGTTATCACTCTGAGAACTGATAGAAATATAACTGCAATTCTGGTTCCTATGGCCAATGAGTTTGCTATAGTGCTACTGTGTCTAATACTTTTTTACTATCTTGACTAGTTATCTTAGGTTTATAACTATTTTTTGTATATTTATGAATTATATATATAAATATATATATAGAAACCGGTTTCTATTTTTTAGCTTTGTCGGTAGTATAATTTTGTCTTAATATTTTATTTCGTTTTATTATATATATATAATATATATATAACTACTTTCTTTAATTTATTAAATAATACTTTTGCGAAAATATAGAAATAGAAATTCAAGAAATAGATGATATTATTAAGTACATTGTGCTTGGTGGATTTCTCCACAGGCATTGGAGCTTAGTGTATATCAATTACATAATCACACAATACAATAGTTAGGAAGTATATAAAATATAACACTAAGCGGTAATGTGAGTCAAGTAACTGTAATATTCATGCTGCAAAGTTAAATTAAACGGGAAAAAATCCGTTATAACGATACTCAGTATATAGCCTAATAATTTTTCTTCTTAGAAAAATTTCATTTATCAGAAGCGAATGTAAAAGTCCTCCTCTAAACAACATGGATATTGTTTGCGATTTAACTGTAATTTTGAGCCATACACAAATCACCAGAATAACATCTAAAGTTATTTTTCTTCACCAAATTTATTCTAAATCGTACCTTATGAAAACCAAATAAGCCATACCTATTTTACGTGCTGCGGTCAACAAATATTTATATTCATGAAAAAAATACTTATACGATATCCACTTTGAAACTTTATTTTTTTTTTTTGCTTACAGAAATTGCATATTACTTAAATTACAACAGTGGATGTTTATTATCACCCAGCAATAAAAAGTATCCATGGAAACAGAGGTTGATCATTAGTTTTAGAATCATTGGAGTAACACCACTTGGACACTTAATATTGTTAATTATATTTTTATTATAATTTCATTTCATTTTTACACGTTCATAAATATGCAAACTTAAAGGCGACAGGTATAAAAAATATTTTATTGCTTTACCTTACACACTTTTATACGCAAATAAATGTACAGTTATAAAGAAAAAGTTTTTAAATGCATAACAAAGAAACATAACTCAAAAGTAGAATGAATTAGGTTTTCATTTTAATTATAGACAAACACGCACCACAAGTTATGTCAATAATACAAAGAAGAAAAATTATTTTTTCAAAATACTAATAATAATAAATAATTATAATACAACATTCTAGAACACAGTTCATATATTTTTTGTGGGGAAAAGTGAACGAAAAATTTTATGTATTGCGAGAGCCACTATTCCCCCATATTTGTTTTCTATGTAGAATATTGAGAATTGCTTCGTCTTAGATTTGACTATAAATTATAAATGCGAAATTTGTTACAATGAATAATAATTTATTACAATAATATTTTCTAATTTATTCATTTTTAATTTGAAATTTAACTTCCTTTTATTTAAATTTTTTACAATGAAAAATGTTTTTAATTTAAAAGAAGGCCTTGGACTGCAACTTATGCTTAAATTTATCCAAGCACCAAATTACCTACTCATTGAAAAAGAAAAAAACATTATACCTAAAAGAGTTTTTGTTTTATTTTTCAACGCTATTTTAGCAGACGCGAATTCACTGCCAAGACAACCGCATTTGTTATGCGAAATACGCTTCTTGCATTTTCGAAACATTTTCTCAGAAGTCGATGTTTTTCCAATCTTTCATTAACGATATTAAGAAAAGTTTATTGCTCCTTGCTTCAGGAAACTAATTTGCATCTCCAAATGCATTCGGAAGCACTTCTTTTTCTAGAGTAAGAGGAATTTTCTTCACAGGTGCAAATGACATTACCCAAACACGTTTTCTTCTTTAATTTTTTATTTCCTTTTCTTCAAATCACAAGAGAAACATTCTTTTACTTAAAACGAACTCAATACAAGGTTTAAATTAGACACATTTGCAGAATAAAAAAAATCCTCTTCCCCTTAAAGTCTACCGCTAACAACTGTGTCAACATTACTAATAAGTGTTACATTTTAAAGAAACTCGAAATGAATTTGAATAGGTTTTTCGGCGAAACATCGTGCCTGTGAAGACTTTTTCGAGATTAAGAGGTTTACTTTAAGGATCGATGCATTATTTAAAATTGTTTCTTCTTGATTCTTTAATCCAATTTAGGTAAAAGCACACAATGTCCTTAAGACATGCTGAAACATTTGTATTGTACTAAAAATGATTCTAGACATATTAGTTTTTCATTATAACTATGAAATGAAGTTTTAATTTAATTAATGGAAAAAAAAATTTAACACGTAAAAAACTGAAAATCTTGTTTAAAAGTTTTTGCTTAATATTTCTTCATAAGTGAATTTATAAATGTTGCTTAAATATATATTCAAAGTAATAATTACACAGGTGCAGTAAGGTAACGAATTTGAAACAAATTTAATATTTACTACCAAGTAAATAATATACGTATATTTTTTACTTTCAGTGTTTATTATTAATGATATACATTGTTTATAATATATTTCTTAAACATTTGGTTTTGGGTTCATAAAAAAAATTATACATACGTTTTGTAATTGTACAGGGTTCTATTCATAGCAGGGCATCAAATTCAAATAGTTTCTAAAAAATGAGACTTAAAATAAAATAATGTTGAAATCTACTTCAAAATAATATTTTTCAAGATTTCATATATCTGTGTAATAATAAACTTTATTTAATAATGCTATAGCTGATTAAAATAATATTATAACTAATGGATTCATTTGTTTGGCGTATAAAAATATTCTTTCAAATACCTTTACCGCAAATTTTTTTATAACATTATTTTTTGTGAAAAATGTGTTGCTCGTAAGCAAAAAAGTATTTGTGCTTTTCCTCATATTTCTCCTCCCATTTATGTACTGTTAAAATACAAGAAATATTATGCGTATACGGGATACACATAATTCTTCTTTTTTTTTAAAGAGAAATTAAATATGTGTATTGAATTACGTCTTTTTTTACCTACATCAACCAAGCTTGTTTGGTTAATGTTGCCTTTAAATTCAATGTTATACGAATTCGTTAAATCAATTCAGGGTATAGCTCAGTTAGTTTTGATATAGAGCTAATATCAGATAGAATAATAGTAGGGCCGTGGGTAGCCTAGTGATAGAGCATCGGACCCCAGACCGGAAGGCCTGGGTTCGATGCCCTATGCCACCAAATGCCCGTCGAGTACAAATAGGAGAAGGTGCTCGTTAAATCTGTGGGTCCGAATGGTGTCGCCATCTAACGTGTTGCGTGGGCAAAATCGCACTGTCACCTTCTTAGGGGGCTCAAAGCTTAGGCTATACGACCGGCGTAAAATTCTAGCCCTTCGCCGCGATGAATTTCGTGGACCTTGATCTGATGTTACTGTCGATCAGGTGGCATAAGCAACAACAACAACAGAATAATAGTGTAGGCTATTTCTACATTGATTGCGGTTAGAGAGCTTTGTGGAAGTGAAAAAAGCCTAAAACCATTCAAAAATTAAACAAGTGGAGAATTTATTTATTCAAATATGTTTATAAAATAGCAGTCGGAAACAATGTTCGACAAATATATATAGAACAAATGATTATTTGTATGATGTTCTAATAAGCAAAATATAATTGTTGACCAAACCTCACTCTATCATGGGTAATTTATTCATCTATTTTATTTTATTTTAATATATTTTATACTTTTTATTTCAACCCGGTACAAACTCCGCTAATCAAATAATTATTTAAAAAATAATGCTTTGATTACACTGTTAATACTTAAGTTCCCACACCACCATTCATATCTCCTCTAATGTAGAGATTCTGAGCTCAAAATATTTATAACTTTATAACATATACCCCAGTCGTTCTATAAGATAAATCTTATTTAGGAACTGTGAACTCAAATCATTACTGAATTAAGAACCAGGTGGATCCATAAGTAATGAAAAACACGCAAAGGTGATGGTAAAGAAAACACGCAAATTCAAGGAACAGTAATTTATTTTATTCAAAAAATTGGCCATCGACTACTGCCCATTTCGCTCATCTTTCAGGCAATTTATGAAAACCATGCCAGAAAAATTGCTTGTCTTTTGCAGCAAACCATGCGTCGAGATATTTTCCAACTTCTTCGAAATTGCTGAAGTGTGTGGACGCGGGCTCCATTAATGCGAAGATGTCAGACTCTGATGGTGTCAGGTTTGAAAAGTATGATGGGTGCAAAAGGATGCCCTGACCAAGTTATTTTAAGGTGTCTATCACTGGTTTTTCAGTCTGAGACGACGCATCGTCATTTAACAAAACAACAATGCCATGTTTTTTGGTTCATTCCATCGTATTTCGATCAATGCGTGTTTTAAAGTAATCATATGTTGGTGATAGAGTTGACCATTAACGGTCTCGCTGGGCCTTCAAGAGCTCATACTACACAATACCACTCTTGTCCCACCAGACTAAAAGCATGGTCTTCTTGACGATTCGATTTGGCCCTGGTGTTGAAGAACCGGCTTCGCCAGACGAATGCCACGATTTTTTTGACTTCGGGTTTTAAAAATAAATCCATTTTTCGTCACCTGTCACAACTCAATACAAAAATTATTTTCCTTCTTGGCGTTGAAGCCGTATTTCACAAGTGACTTTGTGATTTTCCATTTGACTTTCATTCAAATCGTGTGGGACCAATTTACCCTGTTTATTGATTTCTCCATTGCTCGTAAACGCCAGCTGATTGTTTCTTGTGACTCATTTAATGCTTTTGCCAATTGCTGTTGAATTTGTGTTGGGTTATCATCCAATAACTCCTGCAAATGCTCGTTTTGGCAACTTTGTGGTCTACCAGAGTGCTCACTATCTTTCAAATTGAAAGCACCACTTTTAAACTGTCGAAAGCATGTCTCACATGTTTTAATCGATGGAGCATATTCACCATATATTTCCATCAGCAAACGATGGCTTTAAACAGCTTTTGATTAAATAAGAAAAGCAATGCGTGCCGCAAATGTTCTTTTTCAGGTATAATATTCGGCATGATCACTGAATGATAAAACAAAGACGCTAGTTTTTGGCGCACTCAACTTGTGTGAGTTTGTAGTTTAATGTCAGCCGAAAAAAATGACGAATGTGTCAAATTAATACGCTGCGTGCTATAAGCTGGCACCATCTATTAGTTAAACCGGAAGATATTTATGCATACATCTGGTATTCACCGGTGAAGAAACAGATGCTAACCTAACGAGGGCAAAAGTTAATCGATTTATTTGAAATTGTTATAAGGCTTATAAATTTCGATACCTATTACCTCCCTTTATCAGCTCCAAAATACATGTGTTAAGTGATATATTTCTTAGCAGAATTCTGAATAACAAATTTCACTGCTGTTGTTATCAAGCGACTAATTTTTATAGAATGAAGGAGACAAAATTATTTTTCCTTCTTATGAACATTCTAGAGAACATTCTTTAGATGAAATACAACGAAGAAATACAAATATTTTAATAATTAATTATTATGCAAATGATTAACCCTTATGCGCAATTCAACAATCGTTGCAATGGGAAGAAATTGCAACTCAAACTCTGAATAAAATGAAAATTACGCTGCGCGTCGAAATTCGATAGTGGGAGGATTGCGGCCTATTCAAAGTATGGTTTATCGTTTCTCAAAACTCACACTCTCTTTGGTCGGAATCAAAATATAGAATATATAGGTTGAAATAACTGCATGGAAAGTATGAAAACGTCTGAAGCAGCACATACTATCTGCTAGATGCCCATTACTAAAGCTTCTTTTGTTATTGAAGAATAGAGACACTCGACAATAATGATGCGCTCAACAACAAACGAGATACAGAATTGGAGTCACGTCGTATTTTCCGATGAGCCCCATTTATAAGTGCGGTATCTCGATGGATGTTTCCATGTTTGAAGACACATGAGAGAACGCACATGGTCAGCTTTTGAATTGTATATCATTATACTGTCCCTTGTTCCTAGTACGATGGTATAGGTAGCATTTGTGTACACGACATTAACACTTCTTGCTCGAGTACTCTGTAATCTGATCAGCCAGCGTTTTCACAGATCTTAAGGCCGGCGATCTTACCCAGATGTTGTCAGATTTTAAGACTACAACTCGCGTTCTGGGTATATCAGCGCATTGACTGAGTGAATATTAACGTCAAACTGTTCAGCTACACGAGGGCATTTGGTGACGGACCTTGTAATTTTGAGCCATGATTAAGTGACGAGGACGATACCTGAGCTGGCACATCCTCTCATAACTACCGCACCACACCAACGGGAGGACGTTTAAGTTCTCGACAGATTTAACGAGCACCACTCCCCTACACAGTGAGGCCGCGGTAACATAGTGGTCAATGTAACGGACTCATGACTGGCGTGTCATGAGATTGAGCTCAGTCCCATTGAAGACTCACCGTGTAGTGGAGCGATGCACGTGTTAAATCTGTCGAGATCTCAAACGTCCTCCCATTAGTGCGATGTGGTAGTTAGGAGAGGGGATGCCAGCTCAGCCGTCTTTCTCGTCATTTGACCATGGTTCAAAATCACGAGGTTCACCGCCAAAAACGCCTAGAGTAGCTGGACAGTGCCACGTTAATATTCACACATTCATACCCCTACACGACGGGTCTTCAGTCGTACTGGGCTCGAACTCATGACACGTCAGCCAAGAGTCCGTTACCTTGGCCACTAGGCCTCTACGTCAGCACAGAAGGTGTTTGATTGTTGACTTGATGAGAAAACTCCCCAGATTTCTTTCCCACTCTAAATATCTGATATCTGGCCATCGAGAGACTACGCAGCCACCCCTCTCCAACAACTACGATTGATTAAATTTGGCATAGACATTAAACAGTCTAATTGAGTGGCTTAAAGTCATTTTAACAGACAGAATTAACGTTTTGGCTGAGCGAGACGTTCATATACGCCGGTAGCATTTAAGAGGTTAAAATCCTTTTTTAGCGTTAGCGTCAATGTATAGTATTTTTGAATTCAATATATTGTTATTGTATGAGAGGATGAAAATTATGATTGAATATTGGGTCGCAAAAATTGAAACTTTGAGAAACACGGCACTGAATTAATCTCCTGAGAAGAATATTTTTTATACAATTTTCATTATTTAACAGGTAACATACATAACTTTAACGTATGACATACGTAACTTCATTCAGTCTTATTAAATATGCATAAAGGTATATTATAAAATGTCACTATTAGCCTGAAAGTCGAAATTTTAAACCACGTTGTGTATCATCATTTTCTATCAATATTCGATTAATAAAGGTTTTTAATATATCTCAAAGTGAGTAAAAATTTAAATTATTCTACATTATATTCAGTTTATATTGCTATCCTGAATGAACCGAGATAAGGCTAAGTAACAGTCTTAAAACAAAAGTTGAACGTATTATCTCTCTAACAAACTCTTTCGTAAAATTAGGAAGTTAATGTGAGCAATCAACTAGTAAATAATTGAGACCATTTGTATGTACATGAATTAAATGTATTAACACTAATTAAATAAGGGGTAAGAGTAATTTAAATCATAATTTTTGGAACACTTTGAGGAGCAATTGTATCTCTTTAATATGCCTATTAACATACTTTACCCTCAAGGGATAGCCTAATACAGTCAAACTGGCTCTTGACAGCGAAAAAGAAATATTATGGCAATTGCTGTATCAAGAGGTGTTGAATGTCGCAAATCTAGTTTGTAATGAAAACGTAGCACTCTGTTCGCCAGTGAGCGAAATGCTTTCTCACTAATACTTACGAATTTCATTTCAGAAGGTACATGAGTTGCGAAAGGAACTCGGAATAGTATGAGGCACAGCCGTGTCTATGCTAATGAGCTTTACTCTCTTATGCATTAATTACTCTTAATTCTCTGAGCTGGAATATGGAACGGCTGGGAAAATAGAATTCTTTTCATGATAGAAGCCTTGCTGCTCAAAGCACAAGTGTAATGCATACTTTCAGGCTATTTAGATCCAAAATGCGGTCATAGACATAGTTCTTTTGTTTGTGAAAAGCTATTAATGAGTTTTCTCAGGCAGGGACAGTAGGATGGATCGTGGTTATATGGAGAGAAAAAAACATTATTATTCATAATTTTTCAATGTGGAAAAGATGTTCCATAAAATAGTATTAAAAAATAATCTGAAACAATAATATCAAAATTAAATTTTGGAACAAACGGGCTGAATTAAAAAAAAAATCGGTAAAGATTTAATTTTGATTAGACGATTTTAGACTCAAAATAAAATTATTTGTCTACAATATAAATAATTTAAAATGTTTATTATCAATAACTGTATACTGAGTAGGGAACAGTAAAATGTACGTATCAACATTCCATAACCGAGCTTTCTCTTAGCACCTTAGAATCAGTTCGATCCAAGCTCTTTTTCCGTTTTATCGTGCATTGCAAATTCTATAGTAGTTTTCATAATAAAACTTTAATGCTGAAGAAGCTGTTAAATGTACCTGCTACTATTTAATGGGTGTCCCCTCATTCTCTCTCTCCAACAAACATTAAAAAGTACTAAAAATGCCTATTTTCCTTTATTAAAATGACTTTAACTTTTTTTACCATAAAAATGGGAAGCAACTGTGTGCCTGGGACAGTCTCCGAAGCCTTTTGTCCTTGAAAAGGCGTCGACATCTAACAGCTTGGAATCTACTACTAGTTTCACTGTCATTTATCTATTTTACATAAATACTACAAATGAAAGATTGCGAACGAACATACCAATCATGCTGTCTCAGAGATCATTGTTTCTAGTATCAGTGCCATTACAACCAGTTCTCTGACAAATTCGCTTGGATCGGCAGCTTTTCCCTTCAATTGCAAACACAAGCGCGAGAATGATTCCTCATTATTTCCAGCAACAGTTAAATAGAATTATCTCTTTATCACGGGCCCTCTACATTTTTAAACGCGTTCTTTGAAAAATGGGGGGGGGGATGTTCATAATGTTTTCTCTCGGCAATGTACATATATATATATGTATATGAAAGGATTATTTTAGTAATCATTTAATTCCAAAAAATTGCAAAAGATTGGTCATGTGCAAACAGAACATGAGATTAGGGAAATAATGTTAATGTCGATGTGTACTGGACATAAACAGCTAACCCAATTTAAAGTAGAATTTTCTATGTTACAATAAATTAGACATTGTCGTTTCTATAGCTATAAATCCTGTCTACAAAATAAATTCAGCTGTCGTGTTTTAAAATGGAGGTTATCCGAGGTAAAAAATGCATTTACAGGTTATCAAGGATTACTTAAATCCTCTGGGGGTAATATATTACTTATTAGGTAATGATACAATGTGGCGTATAGTGATTAGTGTGAACCAGAATGAGACTGCCGATTTGCTCCGCGTAGGTGAGTTGTACCATTTCCATAGATCGTCTAAAACTGGTTCAAGAATTATCCGTAGAAAATGATCTCATTCATCAGACAGTAGCGTACTAAATGAAGAACGCATCCTGAACCTCAAGAAAACCCCGTCAATGCAAACAAGGACATCACGAGGCCCAGCCAGTATAGTTGTTACTGACGCTGACTGCTGTGTCGAATGACGCTGACTTGTTCGAATCCTGGAGAAGTCCTGAATGTTTAAAAAAGTATAATGTATAATGCTTTTGCGGGATGGGAGTACTCTAAATAGCCATCGAATCAAAGTGCTTTCGTAATGTTGGTGGAAGAGAAAGAGAAGTGGGATACCCCTGACATCCTCTAGGGTGTCCTCACTCAAAATGGGGTTAAACCTTGATAAATCGTATTGTCACCTGTATGATACTCAAGGCTATGGCTAACGACACGTCTACATCTAGGTCTTTTCTGTGATGAATTTCGTGGGCCCCGATATGACACCGTCAGACATTGGACATTAGTAAAAACAACAACACTCTTGCCGATTCCTATAGTAGCATCCAGAATTGTTCTCATTTATTCCAAGACAATCCCCCTATTTTGTTGCCTATTAATATTCCTTGTCTTGTCACACACAATGTAACTAATATATTGTGACGGGAGAGGTCTTTGAACATCTTTCGTACTCACTTGATACAACATTTTATTAAAATTGAGAGAGCCTTTCCTAAGCTTTCGATATTCCGGCGTGACATCTTTGCTCCTTATAGTAGGATCATCGGTCATTGTTAATCACAATCATTACTTTGTCAATGGTATTCTAGAGCTTCCTGACATTTTCAAAAGGTATTGAACTTTGATGGTGTTTGTACTAAAGGAATGAAATTCAATTTTACTTGCAAGGTCATTAAAATATGTTTTCTATCTATACACTATACATTGCCTCTACTAAATTTATAACACTCGTATGTACATAAATACAAACACACACAAAAACACACACTAATATATATATATATATATATGTGTGTAATTACTTAAATTGATATCTACTCATAATCCGAATTTCCTTCATACAACATCTAATTCATAAATCTATATACTCTTATTGCGAAACGTGTCTCGACTTATCTTTTCTTAAGACATTAAAAATGTTATGTTGGTATATTACTGATTATTTAGACTTGAATTTTGATAGTTTATTGGCGATTCCAAGAAATACAAGATCATTAATGGTTTTTCATGCACCTTAGTAATAAAGATTAGTATTCCCTAAGCAATGATGTCATTCCTGTAAATAACTAGTTTTTCCCTTCATCTAGACATGTGACTGTACTTTTTATACAGCGTTTTCCCAGTTCTTCCCTATATTTAAATACTTTATATTTGAATGACCTCTATCTTGTATTTTTGGCTTTATATGAGAAGCATATTCGAGTAAATGATGTGGTCACGATTAAGCTTTTTTTAATTTTTCGGCCACGACTACTTAATCACCTCTAATTAAAATATAAGTTTTTCGCTTGCAAATATAATGCATACATATATATGGAATGTAAAATAGTGTATAAAATTTTATTTTCACATTATTTAAAGTATGTATATACCATATTATGTTCCGAGATGTGTAGTTTTTAAATTGCTCCTCTTGTATAAAACACCATTTACTATTAGTTGAAAATAACAACAAAACATGATTAAATTTTGAAAGACGATAAGATTGTTCTCAGTTAATTAAATAGCTAAGCAAAATGACATATCACACAATATTTTACTTAATTATTATTTTGGGTAAAACCATACACTAAAAGTAATTTTAAAAAACGATAAATAGTACAAGTAAATTTCGAAAGGAAAGATGTGTCTAAATTATATTTTAACGTATCTAGACCATATAAAAAGTTGGCAAATAAATCACAGAATGGCTTATTACCAATTCCAGCTGAATCCCGTAGAATAGAACCACTTTTTGCCGTTTCTCAAGATTGAATTCCGATGCCGAAGACGTTACCTTGATTGCAAGTAGATACAGGAAGTATCATAAAGCGCATTTCCTCTTCAAGATAGTGCCAGATAACGACCAATCATTCCTTTGGTATGGATTAAGTGCTTTGCAATCTTTCTTAATTTTTTTCTTATTATATCCAATATATTCCATCTGGAGTGTTTGGAAAGGAACAGAAAAAGGACACTCCAGATTTTATTTTTATTCTGAGAGAGCAAAGAAAGCCTTATAACCTAATTACATTTTAAAATTGGAGCTGCAAATATACGCTTCAGTTTTTTCGTAATATCTATAATGATGATGTAAATAGTACTTTCGAACTAAATTACACATAAATATTCATGCTAATACTATTTAAAATCAGTTATTAAGATAATTTAAATTGAAAATATAAAAGACAAAATAAAACGAATGCTGAAAATATTCTAAATATTAATTATTTAAAAAAAATATTTGTAAAGAAGGCAAACAAAACACAGCTATTTTTAAGATTTTAGATAGCAGGAAGGTAAATGTCTCTTATCAAAATATTTTTGAAATATTTTATCCCACATTTTTAAATTCGCTTAAAATTTTTTAATAGAAAAACTAACACTTAATGTAGGAAATGCTGGTAATTTTTTCTCATAAACAATGGAAGAAAATAACCCGTTAAATGGGGAAAAAATTTTTAAAAAATTCTAACAACATTAGCAAGATGCTTGTGAAAATATTAAAACAAATCTTTAGGCAAAGAAAATAAGAAGTTTGAAACTTTGGTGGAAAAATGTAGAATTTTCAGTTTTAATGTTCTCAATGAATTTCTTGAATTTGTATCATATCCAATGCAACTTTTGCTATTTTCCGTTTAATTAAATAAATTTTCAGTTTTTAATGTTCTCAATGAATTTCTTGAATTTGTATCATATCCAATGCAACTTTTGCTATTTTCCGTTTAATTAAATAAATTTTCAAATTAATGTTCTCAATGAATTTCTTGAATTTGTATCATATCCAATGCACTTTTGCTATTTTCCTTTAATTAAATAAATACTAACATTTAACGCGTTTTTCAATTCATTCTATAAAGCAAGAAATTTTTTT